>NBZA01000202.1:98486-108945 GCA_003054995.1 Aleochara bilineata
CGGTTCAACTGAACAGCGTGACAGCAAAATGGAACCGGAATAAGACTGAGAATGCACTGAATGATGTGGTTTTGAATACTTCCAAAGGGACCTTGCTTGGGGTTATTGGTCCTGTGGGCTCTGGGAAGAGTTCTCTATTACAGACCCTTCTGGGGGAGCTGGATGTCGTCGCAGGGGACGTGATAATCAATGGGAAGTTGTCTTATGCGTCGCAGGAACCTTGGGTGTTTGCTGCAACTGTAAGACAGAATATTCTCTTTGGGGAAGCGTATAACCGCAAGAGATATAACGAAGTCATCCGCGTTTGTGCCCTGGACAAAGATTTCAAGCAGTTTGAAGATGGGGATAAGACGGTTGTTGGTGACCGAGGGGCATCTTTGAGTGGAGGTCAAAAAGCGCGTATTAACCTGGCACGTGCAGTTTACCGCGATGCAGATATTTACCTCCTTGATGACCCACTCTCAGCAGTGGACGTCCACGTTGCTAAACATTTATATAGAGACTGCATTGAGGGATTTCTTAAGGGGAAGACGCGTATATTGGTTACACATCAAGTACAACATCTTAAAACTGCGGATCACATTATTATCTTGAACGAGGGAGCCATCGAAGTCGAAGGGACCTTCCAAACATTAAGCCGCAATCAGGAAGTGCATTATGCTAATCTACTCACGCAGGAAGAAGAATCTGAGGTTGAGGAGAATTCCGAACGGGGAAAAATTATCCGCCAGATTTCTCGCAGCAAATCGTTATCAATGTCTAGTATTCATAGTGAACTTAGTCTCACGAACGGGGATAAGATTGAGAAACCTATAGACATGTTCGAAGAGTCTTCCGAGGGTAAAATACATGGATCTCTCTTTATGAAGTATTTGTACGCCGGAGGTAACTGCTGTTTTGTGATGACTGTCCTAGTATTGTATGTCTTGGCTCAGTTGGCTGCTAGTGGAGTGGATTACTTTGTGAGTTTCTGGACGAACATTGAGGAATATCGCCATGCTGCCCGACTGATGAATAACACAGAAACTCAAGAAATAGTTATCGAGTACCAAGCCCTTCCAACGTACACTTGTTTGTATATTTATGGCGGTTTAATAGCAGCTCTGGCAGTGATCGCCTTGACACGCTCAATGCTCTTTTACAAATTAGCAATGCTCAGTTCTCAAAAGCTACACGACGGCATGTTCAAGAGCGTGGTCTATACAACAATGCGTTTCTTTGATACGAACCCCAGTGGCAGGATTTTAAATAGATTCTCCAAGGACATAGGATCGATTGATGAACTCCTACCAAAGGCAGTCTTAGATGCTGGTCAGATAATACTGCTAATGGTGGGATCTCTAGTTCTGGTGGCGATTGTGAATCCGTATCTTCTCATACCTCTAGTTGTGATAAGTCTGATCTTCCAAGGCCTTCGCATGATTTTCCTGAGGAGTTCTAAGAATATCAAACGTCTGGAAGGCATGAGTGAGTATTTGGGTTTGCATTTGTTGCTCTAATTACTGCACAAATGTCTGGACCTGGCGAAACGAAGCGAAACCAGACGAGACGCTACACAAAGTTATATTTAATTTTAGTGCGCAGCCCAGTCTTCACTCACTTAAACGCCAGCATTCAAGGCCTTACAACAATTCGCGCGTACGGCGCGCAAGAGATTCTAACTTTGGAATTTGACAAGCATCAAGATCTGCACACCAGCGCTTGGTTCATGTACATCGCCGCAAGTTCAGCGTTTGGCTTCTACTTGGACGCCTTATGTTTCATCTTTATTGGGCTGGTTACCTTCAGTTTTCTAACATTCGCTGACAGTACGTCTCAAAAAGGAGGCTTCAAACTAGTTAATGACTCCATTTCTTTACTTTTTATTTTACAGACGCGTTGGGAGGTCAAGTCGGTCTGGCTATTACTCAAGCATCTGCCTTAACTGGTTTTGTCCAGTGGGGAATTCGGCAAAGCGCCGAAGTGACTAATCAGTTGATGTCCGTTGAACGAGTACTTGAGTATAGCAATCTCGAAGAAGAAAAGCAACCGCTGGTTCCGCGAACGCCTCCGGAGAGCTGGCCTAAAGATGGCAGGGTGCAGTTTAAGAAGATGGGTCTTAGATATGCGCCGGAGATGAGTCTGGTGCTTAAGAACTTGAACTTGGTGATTGAACCCAGGGAGAAGGTTGGCGTTGTAGGGCGGACTGGTGCTGGGAAGTCCTCGTTGATTGCAGCTTTGTTCAGAATGGCGTTTATCGAAGGAGAAATTGAGATTGACGGGCTTGACACTGAAAATATCGTGTTACAAGAGTTGCGATCGAGGATTTCGATAATTCCTCAGGACCCTGTGCTATTTTCAGGGACCTTGAGACACAACTTGGATCCTTTTGATGAGTATAACGATGAAGTGTTATATAAAGCGTTAGAAGACGTGAGTTATTTTACTATGGAAATTAATAGTTATCACTTCAGTATTTATTTCTATCGTAGGTTGAGTTGAAAGATAGCGCTAATATCATAAATCGTCTGGAGAATCGCGTCATGGATCGCGGATCCAATTACAGCGTGGGCCAGCGGCAATTGATATGTCTTGCTAGAGCTATCATAAGGAAGAACAAAATACTCATGCTTGATGAAGCCACTGCCAACGTCGACCCACAGTAAGCTATTCCATATTCATTTTAAACTTTACTATCTATGCAGACCACTGAGTGGAGTTCAATACATAATTTTGCATATTGTTTTGTAGAACTGACGTGTTGATACAGAAAACTATTCGCCATAAATTTGCTGAATGCACAGTACTTACCGTTGCTCATCGACTGAACACAATCATGGACTCCGATAAGGTGGTTGTCATGGATCAAGGCACAATTGTTGAATACAATCACCCGCATGTTCTCTTGCGCAATACGCAGAGTGTCTTCTACCAAATGGTACAGGGCACTGGGCAAAGTACAGCCGAGCAGTTGAAGCGCATTGCTCGGAGAGCCTACCATGAAAAGCATGGAGTTCCTGAAGAGTCTGCAGTTGCTTAAAACATTGATCAAAATCAATATCTGATATTAACTTACTGTGAATGTTCTATAATGGTGCCTTAAAATTTGCCTTAAGCCACTCATCATGTAACTTACATAATATCTACAAATATGTATTATATTTTGAATGATTTTTGGATTTACGATGTACATTTACATAAACCAGGGCTGTTAACATCAATTAGGCTACACGATAAAACACAGAATTGCCAAAAAATATTTTGATAATCTTTTACTCATTAAGCGTATTATACTTGAAGAGATTATTATATTAGGTACATATTTTGAAACATATTTCTTAAGATTATGAAAGGATTCAGAAAACTCGCGATCTCTAAGGTAAATCCAAAGAAATCAAACGTTTCACTTAACTTTTAGCAAACTTTTAATTTATTGTACTTATATTGATAAGAGAATCTTGTATAACTATACACTTAGTAAGTACTTAAATTTTTATAAATTTAAATAAATTTTAAAAGTCAGTTAACGTCACTTTCACGTCATATTGCATTTATTATTAACTCACTTATCAGTTTCTTGTACGCATTTTAATATTTTCGTTATCATTCAACGGCCACTCGCAGGCAGGAAAAACAATTTGTAATCGTTCATTTTCAATGCCTTTGCAATGCTTTGCAAAATTATGGTTTACTCCATCGCCTAAGCCAGTCTAAGGTTACATTTAACAGCCGATATAAATATAAAGTATGTTAGATTAGCTTATAAAACAAAAGTTTAAAAGTTAATCTGTATTTATCATGCAAATATAGAAATATATAAAATTTTTGAATTTTTTGAGACATTGTTATGTCTGATTAAGGGATTTTGAGGTATGTACAACACTTGTACATTATTTGTAGGATTGTTTATGAACAAACACATTTTTAACACGATTTCAATATATACATACCTCATATTGTTATCAAATGCAAGTTTTATCAAGTTTTCTATTGCTATCATACGCTATCACTAAAAAGGCTTACAGTGATTTATCTTGCTAATCTAGTTGAAATGAATCGGATTATCAACAAAACATTCAGTGATCATCTTAAAGTCGAAGTTCTTACGCAAGTAAACACGTAAAATGAACGCAAATTGCAAGCATGCGCTCGTAAATCTATACGCAGCTCTTGCATATTTACAGCATATAAAGAGGTATATTGTCTATAACTTATACGCTGTCGTAAATGTCTATTGAAATAATTTTGATAAGAAATATGTTCGTTTATGTATAAATATAAGTGAAGTACATCGTGGGCTCTGTCAGTTGCGTATTGTTCCAAGTCCTCGTAGTTCAAAGCAGCTATACCTGACTATAAAAAAAGTTAACTTCAATGCCAAAAATGTTTTAAAATAGTTTTGTGAGTTGTGGATTGTTGCATATAAACAATAACTTATAAGACAAGTGGTGTAAGATATGGATCCAGGAATTCAATTAAAGTTGGATAATCCAGTCCGCAAAGCCAATATTTTATCCAAATTATGTTTCACGTAAGTTCAAACGTTTGTCCTAGAAACAGTAGAAAAATTTGCTGAAAGATAACAATATTTGAAAGTATAATCATGTATTTAAATCAGCCAATTCGTGTACAATGTTGTCAATGAACGATAGTGCTCTCTTATTGATAAGAAGGGACCGACCAAAATGACTTTCACTTTACTGACAGACTGTTTAATAACTGATGAGATTTGTGTCTTATCAATGAACACAGAAACGCACTTTATAGGAAAAATGCTAGTCATTTATATATTTGCTCATCACACATATCTCTCATCTTTATTTACTCTAGATGGATGATACAGTTATTCTACAAGGGCGTGAAAGAAGGACTGGAGGTCTTGGATATCTACAAGACTTTAGACGCCGATAAATCTGAGAAACTAGGCGATAGGCTAGAAAAATACTGGAATTTGGAACTAGAGAAGAGCGCAAGTGGCAAACAAAAACCTAGTCTTTTAAGAGCCATTAGCAATGTTTTTTTCTGGAATTATATGCTTTATGGGATATCTTTATTTATAGTGTTTATTTGTTTAAGGTAAATTAGATATTTGTTTGGTTGGCAGTTATTGAAAATTTATCAAATTGAATTTTAGATCGTGTCAACCATTAGTTCTTGCATATCTTATCGCCTTATTTTCGCCTGAAGCGCAAATTGAGGACCAGTCTACCAAAATGTATATTTCTGCCGCCGTTCTTGTAATGTTCTCCATTGGTACTGTTTTCTTAACTCATCATACAAACTTTGGAATGGCTAAGGTTGGAATGCGCGTTCGTGTGGCCGTTTGCTCATTAATGTACAGAAAAGTAAGCTACAAAAAGCTCATATTAGATAATATGAATTTTAACTTCATTTCTGATGCAATTTGTTTGGTTTTAGTTGTTGAAACTTAATAAAAAATCCCTAGGACAGACTGCATCTGGCCAGGTAGTGAATCTCTTATCAAATGATGTCTCTCGCTTTGATTACGTCGCTCTGGCATTACATTACTGCTGGATAGCGCCCTTCCAAGTGGCCATTGTGACTTATTTTATCTGGAACGAAGTGGGCATTGCTTCTCTGGCCGGAGTCTTGTCTATGATTCTGTTCACACTTCCACTCCAAGCTGGGCTTGGAAAATACGTAACAATTCTTAGAGGTCGTATAGCTATCTGCACAGATTCCAGAGTACGCTTGATGAATGAAATCGTTTCGGGGATTCAAGTGATTAAAATGTACGCTTGGGAGATACCATTTCAGAAGCTCGTGCGTGAATTGCGCGCTCGAGAGGTCAACGTCTTGACAAAAGCAGCTTATATCCGAGGAATATTCTTAAGTTGCATGGTTTTTATTGAAAAGACAACTGCTTACTTGACAATTGTTACTTATGTTCTTATGGGGAACGAGATTACCGCCGATAAAGTCTTCTCAATGTCACAATTCTTCAACTCATTGCAATTGGCTTTGGCTATTTTCATCCCTATGGCTATACAAATGGGCGCTGAGTCTTTAGTCTCAGTTCGTCGTATTCAAGAGTTTCTTGTGATGGAAGAATTAGGAGATTCCCAAATCCAAGCGTCTGAAACGAATAAAATCACTTTAAAAAATGTCAGCGCTTCCTGGTCAGATGAGCAAAAAACTCTGAGGAATCTTAACTTTGAAATCCCAGCTGGAAAACTGTGCGCTATTGTGGGCCCTGTTGGTGCAGGAAAAAGTTCCATCTTAAATTTATTACTTGGAGAGTTGCCTATTAACAGTGGGAGTGTATCAGTTTGCGGTACCATATCTTATGCTTCTCAGGAACCTTGGTTGTTTGGTGCCAGCGTAAGAAATAACATTCTCTTCGGCCAAGAATACAACCGGCAATTGTATAAGCGGGTCACAAAGGTATGTGCACTAATGCCGGACTTTGACCAAATGCCCAACAGGGATAAAACCATTGTTGGGGAACGTGGAGTGTCTATGAGTGGCGGCCAAAGGGCAAGAATTAACTTGGCAAGGGCTGTTTACCGAGACGCAGATATTTATCTCATGGACGATCCGCTATCTGCAGTGGACACTCATGTGGGGAAACATCTATTTGAAGAATGCATTTGTTATTATTTAGCTGGAAAAACAAGAATCTTGGTCACACATCAACTACAGTATTTAAAGAAGGCTGATGTTATTATTGTGATTAACGATGGTAAGATTGAGGCGATAGGTAACTTTCAAGATTTGGAAAAGAGTGATACAGCGTTTGCCAAAATGGTCATCGCAGCCGACGAGACTGCTGATGAAGAGTTTGAAGAAATGGAAGCTAAGAGGATACAGGTTGCACGAAGGGAATCGATTGCAGTATGTCTTCTTATTACAGAATATTTATAAACTGTCTAACCATTTCTCAAATATTTCTAGACAATTGCATCCGTTGATGATGTGAAAAACAAAAACGATGAAGAAATTGGCTGGAGTGGTAAATCTGCCTTTAGGCAGTACATTGCTGCCGCTGGAAATTGTTGTGTCATCTTTATAGTGTCAACCATTATTATCATGGGTCAAGTTTTCAGTAGTGCTTGTGATTATTGGTCTTCTTACTGGTAAGTGAAGCAATTTCTTGAGCTTTGAGGACTTTTACCTTCAAATATTTACCTCGTAGGACTGAGCAAGAATCTATAAGACATGCTTATGATATTAACCGTACTTACTCACCAACAATAATTGAAAAAGTTATTGGCCCTATTGTATCTCCCGAAGAAGTTCATATTGTTTCATTGGAGAAGAATAAATTTACCGATGGACTATCATATGAAACTTCACACGACCACCTTCAGAAACCAACAATATCAACTGACATGGCCATATATATCTATACGGCACTCATTGTACTGTTAATTGTTTTTACCTTAATGCGTTCATTTGCCTTCTTCAAAGTGACCATGGTTGCTGCCAAACGTCTTCACGCCGTTATGTTTGCTGCCCTACTAGAAGCCCCCATGCGATTCTTTGATACAAACCCAAGTGGTAGAATTCTCAATAGATTTTCCAAAGATATGGGCGCAATTGATGAATTGTTACCAAGAATGGCAATGGAAGCCATGCAAATAATGCTGGTAATGAGTGGGATATTGGTCATGATCTGCATCTCTAATTATTACATGACGGGTGTCATAGTTTTCTTTGCTGTGTTATTTATCTTTTTAAGAAAATGGTATTTGGATACTGTAAGGATCCTCAAACATATTGAAGGATACGGTGAGTTTACCTCTACTACTATTAATGATTTTTATTGTTTTTTGTTCATTTCTGTGTGTGATTAGCCAAAAGCCCTGTATTTTCACATATGAATTCATCTCTAAATGGCATAACCACCATACGAGCCTCCCACACAGAAATGCTGCTTGTTAAGGAATTTGACCACCACCAAAATGTTCACACGTCTGCCTGGTTTCTTACTCTTGCCTGCACAGAATCGTTTGGTCTCTGGATAGACATTCTGTGTGTTGCCTTCACTGCCGTCGTGGCTTTCAGTTTCATCCTTCTGAACGAGGCCGGGGCTGTTAGTGGAAGTGCTGTGGGTCTAGCAATATCACAGTCTTTGATCCTCACTGGCATGTTGCAACATGGCATGCGTCAAACTGCAGAGGTCGTTAATCAAATGACCAGCGTTGAGAGGATTCTTCAGTACACTCTCTTGGAGAAAGAAGGTCCTTTTGAAACCCCCAAGGAGCGACCAATAAAAGCCAACTGGCCCTCGACAGGAAACATAACTTTCCATCACATGTATCTAAGATACAACCCTTACGATGCTCCCGTGTTAAATGACTTAAACCTACAAATACTTTCCGGACAGAAGGTTGGAATTGTCGGTAGAACTGGTGCTGGAAAGTCGTCCTTAATGACAGCTCTGTTTCGTTTGGCGCCCATTGAAGGCATAATTGAAGTTGACTCTGTAAACACGCAAAACATCGGGCTTTCTCAACTCAGAAGGAAGATTTCCATTATTCCTCAAGAACCCATTCTGTTTTCGGCGTCGTTAAGGTACAATCTCGATCCCTTCTGTGAATATAGCGATGACGCCATTTGGAGTGCCCTGGAAGAAGTTGAGTTGAAGGATAATATCTCTACGCTGGACTTTATCGTGGACGAAGGAGGTGCTAATTTCAGCGTGGGGCAAAGACAATTAGTTTGTCTTGCCAGGGCCATTTTGAGAAACAATACCATTTTGGTTCTGGACGAAGCCACAGCGAATATTGATCCCAGAACAGACGCTCTTATTCAGAGGACCATCCGAAGAAAGTTTAAGAAGTGCACAGTTCTGACAATTGCTCATAGATTAAATACAATCATGGATTCCGATAAAGTTTTAGTCCTAGATGCAGGTAGAATGATTGAGTTTGATCACCCGTATTTGTTGCTTCAGAAGGAGAACGGGCATTTCTTGAAAATGGTGGAGAAAACTGGCGCTGGGATGACAAGAATACTGTTAGAAGTAGCGAAGAATGCTTATAATAAAGATACAAGCATTGGTTTTAATGATGAGACAGATAGCGAATAACTTCATAGACATTAGTATTAGTTTGTTTAAAAATTATAAACATTATTATTTATTATCAAATATAGTTTTAATTTTTTCTTAAAAGCGCTTTAAAACAACAGCCGGCGGGAAACGTTTCACGCCAAATATAGCAAAAATAAACGTTTGTTTGTACAACTGTCAAATGTGAGGTTAAAATTGCAATAACTTTTGGTTACATTACGTATTAATCAAGAATTTATCAATGGTGTCAGTTAATAAGAAAGTTTAAATTAAAATGGAGACTCCAAAGATCCGCCGGCCAAACCCTTACTACGGAGCCAACTTTATATCCCGTGGATTATTCAGGTAAAATTAATTTTTCCCATATATTCTCCTTCATGGAACCTTTGTTTTGTGTCACCAGTTGGTGCATTAAATATTTCACAGACCTCGTTACTGTTGGACCCACCGAGGATTTCATTTTCACTCCTCTCCGCCAAGATAACTGCTCCTTCCTGGCCATAGACCTTACTACGCGAATAATAAACAAGAACCACAAAAGAATAATGAATTTACAAAGCATAATGAAGCTCTACTTTTACCGCTCGTGCTATATCTGGAACGGGTTAGTCTTAGGTTTAAGCGAAATCACATTGCGAGCGGTCACAGTCGTGATATTGTGTTTCATGGTATTCGAAATGGTGATCAATGATCCTGAAAATATGTATCACATCGCTGCAATTAACATCCTGGTAGTGTTCTTCTTCCTGTGCTTGATCACTGCTACATTTCTAAGACAACATCGCCGATTTTGGTGCGCTTGGTACGGGGAAAGGATGCGTATTGCATTTATAACCTTTGTCTACACTAAAGTAGGTGTTACCAAATATCCCCAAACCGGAAAAAAACTCTCTCCCATTTTAGATATATTTTCTTCCAGTAAAAGAACTAACTACTGATAGAGTTCGTGAAATTATCAGTATAATAATGCACGATGCCTTTGTCTTCGCTAAACTACCATCAATGTTTCAATCCATCTGTCTCTTGCCAGTCACGCTTTCTGTGTCTGCTTTCCTCCTGTTTTACGCGTTCGGATATGTCTCTCTGCTTGTAATCGTCTGTTACTTTGCGTTCTTTGTACCTGGGGTATACATGAGCGCAATTAAAACGGCCGAGACCCAAAGGGTCATATCCAGCATCGCTGATACAAAATACAGTCTCATCTTTGATATCCTAGAAGGTTTTGACACCATTAAGATGAACTGCCTGAATGATGCGTTTATGAAAAGAATCAAAGAAATTCACGACCAGCAGAAAAAGTCTTACCACAGACAGTTGTTCTGGCGGAGTTTAATATGGATCGCTAAGACATTATTTCATCGCCTCGGGCGTGTGTTCACTATAATGTTCTTCGTCTCCCAGGATAACATCCTCTCGATTGATAAAGCGTTCTTCTGCTTGATC
>NBZA01000202.1:110274-129025 GCA_003054995.1 Aleochara bilineata
CATACTGAGCTTAGGGATACTACCCTTGTTCGCGATTCTATACATTGCAATGATGTACGTTTTCATCAAATGCAACGTTGACGTATTTCAAAAATTGTTTGGAAAGCTTCTTACGGCAAAGATTATGTCACTATCAAACGTTTCGATTGTGGATCTCTACGATTCATTTGCACGCCATGTAGAGCTCTATGAAATGACCGAAGCATATCTTCGAGGGTTAAGAGTAAGAATGTGATTGTTATCTGCAGCTGTTATTTAGAAATCGTTATTAATTTCACAGATTTCTTCGAATTATATTGTAATGTTCGCCATATTGACTTATGTGCATTACTCCAATGGAATTCCTGCATTAATTTGTATAGTGTTTAGCTTCTTTTTATTAAGATGGTGCACTAAATGCTGGATACGTTTGGCGCAACTAGAACATGAGAGTAAGAATAAGCGTTACTACATTTGAATTCAAATTAATTACAGAAATTTAAAAGTAATCTTTTCTGTTAAAATTAGTTCAATACCCGATTGGGGTACATATTGTACGAACTGCTTCACGATTAGGAACTTTAAGAATAAACCAGTTGACTGGAAGGTTTTGCAAACAATTCTACGTTATGTTAGATCGCCACACATCAATTAAATTCATGATGGTCGCTTTGAAGGAAGCCACATGCCTATGGCTAACTCTTATAATGATTCTCATCACAATGGTATACTATAGTTGGTTTATATATGAATCCTGGCGTCGTAATGAATATCAAAAGTATATAAACTTTGTAATGTACTTTATGGTAATATTATGTATAATGGAAAGAAATGGGGTCTCAGAATTGTTTTCAATCCTGCAGAGCAATATAAGCCTTGTGAGTATATTCAGTTTTGAGACGATTGACTTTGAAGATGTTGATGAAGGCATAATGTATCCAAAAATTTGGCACACACCACCTCTAATCCAATATAGAAAAGTGTCAACTTCCATCTATGGGTTCACGAACATCCATAACCTCAGGTTGGATTTCGCTCCAGGGGAACATGTGAGTTCTTTTATTAAGTATAACCATTGTTAAATAAGACCATTAACATTAGGTTGGCTTAGTTGGCAGAATTGGGTCAGGTCGTCGTTTAGTACTGAAACTTCTTATGACTTTGTATGACTATGAAGGAGATATTTATCTTAATCATCGGAATCTGAGAGCTCTAAATATTTGTAATGTTCGACGGAATATCTTTTTGGTGTCCCCGAAAACACATTTATTTGCTCCGGACGTACGTTTCAATCTTGACCCTATGCGTCAGTTCACCGACTCCCTTTTAAAACAAGCCTTAACTCGTGTTGGTCTGGATCATATCGAGTTAGACCACAAAGTCGAATCGATGGGCACAAACATATCAATGGAGCTGAAAATCATGCTACTCTTAGCGCGTTCTCTGTTGTTAAGAAACAAGATTTTAATTCTGGATAACATCTTTGATAAACTAACCCGAAGGTAGATCATGATAAAGCAAATGATAACTCAATCTATTTTTTTCAATGTTTAGCATACGCGACAATTGTGAATCGCTCATCTTCACAGAATTTGACGACTGCACGATATTCCTAGTAGAGTCAAAGCTTAATTTCGTCACGCGTTGCACCCGAATTGTCGTTATCGATAACGGGCTAGTAATAGAAGACAATTTTGCGGACGAGGTGATCTTGAAAGACGCTGGCTTTGTCCAGGCTATCATTGACAAGTCAACGTACATCGAAGGAGAAAGATTAAGTAAAGTAGCAGAAAAGCGAAACCGTAGATTTGAATTTGAACCTTAATTTTTAATCCTTAATCATACATAATAAATTTCAGTATAAAAGAACGTGAGATATTCGCCTTTAAAGTTAGACCTTTTCCAATTTTGGAAAACTTGAAAGAAAATAATTTTTTGCGGTAAACAGTTTATACATAAATTTTTACTATTTTTCAATTTAGAAAACAGATTTATACGAAATATTAATAACTGTGATTATTAACAGAGTTTATTGATAAAATAAAAAAATTAAACAAGGTGTTGATAATGGGGGCTCTGACCATAATGGGGTGTTTTACCTTACATAATTAAATTATTTAAACTTTTAAAACCTAGTCGTGGGTGAATCTTCGTCGAACTTGTTGAGAGATTCCTCACTCAAATTCTTCAAGTTGTGACCAATCCAATCTAAAAACAAATAGTTACAGCAATAATCCAATGAATATACAGCTGTATACAATAGTATCATATCTATATACAAAGTTATTATAAAGGAAAAAAATTAATAGAAAAATACTTACTTTAACTATTTACACTATAAAAGAAACTAATGCACGGAAGAAGGCATTAAAATCACAGACTAGTAGGAAGAAGAGTTAACATTGGTCTCTATTCATAGTTAACACCAGAAAAGAAAAGAATACACAGTGCATAAACTAATCCAAACTAGGATCACTGTGTGCATGCTGCTCTGCTGGAATATGAAAGAACTTCGCGACTCCATCACCACGTATTGTCTTCGCCAGTGCGGAGCTCCTACCAGAATCGACATTGACGCCGAGTGAATTAACATTAGACGTTATCATGCTAGCATTATTGCTACTGCCATTCCCATGCATACTAACGATTACTAACTTTTGTTGTGTGACCATTTTTTGCTGTGGTATTTGATGTTGCTGTTGTTGTATTTGCTGGCCTGTATTTGAAACAAATTTAACGACTTGTTGCTGAACTTGCTGCACTTGTTGGACACTTTGTGTTTGACCTTGTTGGCTGCGCTGCGTCACGTACACAATTTTCTGATTTGTTCCACTTGACGTCTGAACACGCGCTCCTTGGGTATTCATTACTAATCGATTGTTCGCGTTTAAATTTGTAACCTGAGTATGAAGAAGTCAAATAACCAAACATTAAAATTTATTTTGAATATAAATACCTGTTGAATGGTGTTCGTTGCGGTTAAAGTTCTTGGCGCACTTTGCCCCACAGTTGGTTGTAAAGTAACTGAAGGGTTTGTAGGATTGGTGACGGTTGGCGGCTGCTGCCTAGCCTTTAAAACGGCACTTTGTAGGGCTGGGCCCAGATACCCATAGTCATTCTTGTATTCTTCTAGATAATCAGGCGGCGATTTAATGTTTTTGATAATGGGCGCGAGGTTCTTCAGCAGCAATGATTTTATATGTCCTGATGCAATTTTATCAATATTTGAAACGGCCATGCCGTCCAAATGTACTTCAATTCGGGCCCCAATGTATTTAATTCGCGGCAAAATAAACGTCTTTATAACTTCAGTTCCCAGCTCGCATAAACCTTCCAAAGCACCGTACAACGAACTAAGCGGCAGCTTCTCACCCTGCTGCAAGGCATTACAAAACATTCTTGTAATCCTTGTCTGGATGTTGTTCGTTGACGTATTGAAGTTTTTACAGATTTGGGCCATTAAACGTGATGCAAAATCACGCAAAGCCCAATGGTTGTCCAACTCTGGACGCATGCATAGTTGTTTCGAGACAATGCATGTTGTCACTGACGGAATCAACTCATGCAAGTATTTCTCCAAATACAGAGATGGGTTATCTAAAAGGGCCTTGACCATTCTCATAAGGTATATCAAAAGCGCTAAATTGTTTTGTACGACGTTAACGCGCACACCTTCAATAATAAATGTGCACATTCTTGGTAACATTTCATGTAACCCTGGATCAGCAGCCAAGCTTTGAAGCGCTTCCTGCAGAAATATTCAAAATTGATACATAAAAACTGAATGAAATCTTGTTATAATAAAGGTTCTTACAGTTCGTCTGTTTTCATCCGACCCTACACATGCTTCCGTGATTTCTTTGTAATATAATTGTTGCTCCACTGAAAGTTCATGTGTGGCCAATTGTTTAATTTGTACAGTTTCCACATTTTTCAATTTTTGTTTGGTGAGTGACGGTTTGCCTGCATTTTCTTTAGACTTTGGCTTAGTTATCTTATTGACCGGATCAACCGATTCAACTTTCTGAACTTCTTTAGCCACCGGCGGCGGATTCTCCGGAATAGCAGGCTGCACACCGTCAATGCACAACCAATGTGTTCTTAAAGTGACCTCCAAGGGAGCTTTCGTGGTTACATTTTGAATAATATCATTGAGATCAACCTCTTTTTCTTCAATAAAATGCAACTCTCGGCCACCTCCAGACGCAAAACGGAATGGCAAAGGTTCCTCAGAGTGAAATCCATACTGAGGCTACAGAATGAACACTTTAGCCTGGCTTGTTTCAAGTGGGTGAGGTGATACTTACTTCGTAATTTTTGGCTTTAAGGGCACTATCCACATCGGAATGGAGCAATTTCGTGCGTTTAGCATGACGCATAAACTTAGCAGCATCCTGAATAACATGTTTTAAACGACAAGAGACGTCGTCCGCTAATTCTTTGGCAGCTTCATCTGGTAAATTTGGTATTCCAATACTTTCGGCAACAACTTTCATAGATTCGATGGAGAACGTTGTTCCATATAAGTCACTCTCCGGCTGTTTGGAGCCCATACTTGTAGGTTCGTTTAATAATAAATAATATTGTTATCCCAACGTTATTATAACTATAGTAACAAAAAACTTAGAGGTTATACACGGTCGGCTTGTTTACACATCGACCATCGACGTTTAGTGCTTGTTGTGTTGCCAATAGTCACTAACTTTGTAGGTTGGCAGTACTTTTCAAAATTTTTAGGCGAACTTTATAATTCTTTATAGTTTGAGTAATTTTAATTTAAAATATTAAATTTTATAGTAATTTATTACATTTTCTATTGTGTTTAAATATACGAAAGCGCTCGGGTGAGTGCGCGACTGTAAGCAAAACAATAGCTAAGAAAGAGAAAAAAACAAGATGGCAGCTGCATCTGCGGTTGTTGCTGTCGGAATGTGCAATGTGGATAAGGTGTTTTAGTCGTTTTTCAATGATAAGTGATAACACAACCTAAAGTGTGTAAAATGAGTTCACGACGGTGAGTACCAGTGTTATTTCTGCATATTATATACATGCTATATTCCTTTTATTGTTTACAACATATTAGCTTACAACACTTGCTCAAATACCTCTGGGCGCTACATTTAATCTAAATATTCCTACTGCCTGTTATTTATTTACACTATTTGTACGCTAATCCTTAGTTATGATAATTTGGTAGCGCATATAATGACGTACGTAACGATGGCAATGCGTACGAGCACACAATTTAACAAGTGACTATTATTCCAGATGGTTTTGGCCCACTATCAGTGGCTTAGATGCCGAAAAGTTGTTGATGGAATGTGGGAAAGACTGCAGTTTCCTAGTGAGGCATAGTTCAACGAAACCAGGCAACTTTACTCTTTCTGTTCGGTAAGTTCATCGTAAAAACCATCATTTGTTTTGTTTGACATGACATACGAGATATTCAAAATTACAGGAGAAATGGGGAAGTCACACATATTAAGATTCAAAATTCTGGAGACTGTTATGATTTATACGGCGGAGAAACGTTCGCCACTTTATCCGAACTCGTACAGTTTTATATGGAAAATCAGGGTCAACTCAAAGAGAAAAATGGGGAAATTATCGAGCTGAAGTTTCCTATCAACTGCGCTGATCCAACAACTGAAAGGTAAAAGATTTAATATTTGTCAATTAACCCAATTAACCGCGCGCAGCATAGGATAATTTGCATTGTAAAGTTGACAACAATGAAGGATTGTTTATTAGAGGAAAGATGTTACACGCTTTAAACATTTCTATAAATCTTATATAACTTCACATCACAAACCGGCGTCTACTAATATTATAGTTATGTTTGCGTGTGAATTGGCCTTGAAATTGTGCAACTTACGCTCAGCAGAGCTAAAATGCAATTTTGTATGATTTATGAAAAGACCGACGCAAACTACGACCAGTTAGTCATATGCGGCTCACCCTTGTAAGTCAGTGGGTAATGGTTTGATGTATGATATTGTTTTCCTTCTTGGGTTGTTAGCGCTGAAGACACATCCTGTGTGCTGTGACTCACAACTCGTAAAAACTGATTTGCATTCAGCGCAGACAGATATAAATTTGAAGGATATGCTTTTATGTATGTATGTTTTGACCATTTGAACATCGTTTCGGCGGTGGTAATGCGCCTCATCAACGAGTTAATTTACGACTTCAATGACAATACATTCTATTATTATTAGTTTAGTATTACAAAGAAGAAAGTTTGACTCGAATGAATTCGAGCAATTGAGTCATGTTTCTTCCGGTGTACCTGCGACTGATTTGAATATTCCACCGGTAGCTCCGTAGTTCCCTTCATTCATTGCGGTTCTTTAACTTCCGACAGGTTTTTTTTACTTTTATTCTTCATACAGTTTAACAATGCAACAAAGTAGGCGATAATTGGTGCTGAGAGTGTTTTGAGCGCTTTCTTTGCCTACGTTTTAGCACATTTTCAGTCCCAAACAAAATCACAGAAAGTTGCAACAACTTTCTTCACGTTCTCATGCATACGCAACCTGAAGCCGGTACGAAAACACGCAAGAAAGATTGCGTACTTATTTGCGCGCGTGTGTTACATTGTTACAATTGAGAAAATGCTCTTATGCGCGCGCGTGCAATTGCATAATCTTTGATTATTCTTATTATATGTCTGCATGTGTCTTTAATTGCATTGTTTCTTTGAAATCACAGCTATTTCGTAAGATTTAATAAGTAAACTAGGTGTTGTTTTGATAGCACATTTGCATAACCTTATTTACTTCCGATTTCGTCTATTTTTAGTGTTTAAAAGGCATTTAAAAAGAACATTTTGCGGCGATTTACATAAAAGATGAACTTGACAAAAGTTAAATTAATTAATTATTGATTTATTTCACGAAAATAATATTAGTTTTTTCTACTTTATAATCACACCGAATGACTAGAAGTTTTCACTTCGAAAAGGCGACAGAGCGGTAAGTTTTTGTACATTTGTGAGATGCAACATTGCTGGTTAATTACTTAATTAAACGGCATTTTATTGCCCCAGCATTCTTATTTGATTAGCAATGCGGTATCGCAATAAACTGAAGTGAATTGCTAAAATGTACGATACACTTTCGGGCCAAGTTAACCTGATTTGAGAGTTGCGTCGTAAACTTTATTTGATTTCATTTTTATGGCGCATTGTTTATTTTTTTCAAATTCAAACAATTTCATAGAATTATTGACGTGTTGTGGTGGTTGGTAGGTGAGTGAGCATCAGTGTGAGTACCTACGCGACGTCGAACACGACACGGTGGACGACAACTCGAATGACATTGAAATCTCACGTACATATTTTAATAAATCATGGTCATCGCCTATCTATGTATTCTATGTTTTTGCTATTACAGTAGCCAACCAAGTAGCAAATGCTGCTTCATTTGCTTTTTTATTTGAAAATTATCCGAAAAATTACAATACGCCACGTTTATTACTCTCAGCTTTAGCTAAACATTCGGATTTGTATGTGGTTTGCGTCAAGGAAGGTAATTGTCTTCTGAGACGGACATTAAAAGAGGAATCGTTAGCCAGCTTCAGGCTAGTGCGTGACTGGCATCGCTAATGAATCCGCAGATTTAACAAAGGGAATTAAAGCGTGGACAAATTAGAATCAATCATTAATTGGGATTTCCACTTGATTTTCACTTGATGTACCACGTTTTTTTAAGGAGGAGTTTGAGCATGGGTCGGGTTATAAAGTAAATTGTAATTTATTTTTGTCCAATGTGATATTGCGTAGAATTTACAAAGATTAAATACATAAACCTTAGGTATAGCTAATCGTTAGTGCAAACATCTATTGTAGTTGCAATAACAAATACATAATGTAACCTTCCAGATCATTTAAGAAAAATGCAACTTAAGTTGCCAACTTTTTTCCAATGTCGTCGGCTGACTTGTCGGTAAATAATCTGATAAGTAATTAGAGTCAATTATAGCTGAGAAGATTAACAGACCGGTATAAATTCGCCCACTTGCGTGTTCTCAGCAGGCGATTTCTTAATGTAATTTACTCCTTTACTAATTGTATCATACGTGTGAGTGATGCCATGTTCATGTACCGAATGTATCAACAATTTTTTACGCATGAGGAAAAGTGTTTGTCATTCCGCTTAATGTAATATTGTAAATCGTCATGTCCGGCGGTATCTTGTCCAGCGCAGACGCTCATTCACATTCGTATTCGCACTCGTGCGAGATCCATTAAAGGCGCGATACGTCTCAAATTCGTCTCCACTGAGTGAACAAACAAACCGACGAATAAGTAAACGACGTACATTTCGTAGTGGTTTTATTGCCGTTTTTACGTTGATAAATTACATGCGCTCGCGATTCTGACCAGTCAGTCGGTCAGTCGCTGCTGCGCACTCAAGTTAAACTTAAGTAAAGTTAAAGTTGAGTAAAGTACCTTCCTGCTGGTGAAATTATTCGCTTGAAAAATTTCAAGTTAAATTTGTGAGACGTTTGTGCATTTACTAAGCATTATATTAGTTTTGTTTCGTGACAGTGCTCGGCGGATTTGCTTTGAGAAATTAAACGGTCGTGATGTATACTTAATTAATTGATTACAATTACCGGTGTGATCCATGCGGGGACTTTTCTTCCTGCTCGTTCACTACATACTGAGTGACTGCTAAGAGGTATATCGTGAAGGTTTTTCACGACGCTGCATTCAATTTGTGCTCATCGTTGCGCGAGAGAACTTTACTGATTGCAATTACAAATGTGCGCTGCAAGCGGAGATTGTGAAGATCGTTTAAGTCTAATTACAATTACTACAAGTACTGTTTATAAGCAGACTTTGTTTTATCTGCTGGTGTACATATCCCACTTCAGTGCAAAGGATAATTGAGTGGTCAAGGAGATAATTCAGGACAATGGGATATTTTAAGGCGATCAAACGGCGTGTGAGTTGGGGTAAAGTGGTCCCAACTCAGAATCACAACCATCATCAACATACCGCCAACCAAAGTGTGAATAAGCTAGATCTCGATCACTTGAATCACGAGTAAGATGTTTTTCTTATTTATTTATTGTTAGTATTTGTTTATTGTTAGTCAGTTTAGTTTAGTATTAGTTGTGGTTGACCATAATCTCAATGTCAATGTCACCCACGATCATATGACTTCTTGTTATTGTTCAATCATGCCCGACTTTAACTAATACGTAACAAAACAATGAATTTTAAATATATTTACATTGGTGAACATCCAACTACTGGGGACAAAGAATGTGGAAGCTCTGCGTGGGTTATCGGCTTCCACTTTTATTATGCAATAAAAATATTAATCATGAAAAATAAACGTACAAAGACGGGCGTTGTAAATAACATAATCGTATATCATCTGTATGACACCGGTGTTTCTCCATTATTGTTGATCGTTATTGCAAATATCCACAAGCGCAATATCCGCAATGCACTCCGAAGAATTTTCCATCTGTAAACAGCAATTCATCGATTGTATACCAACTAAGGTAAAACGCAGTAAGTTAGGCTCGTAAAACCAACCGAGAGAATTAGTAATTGTTTATCATTTATAATTTTGGGTCATTTAGTGGACGCGCATTAGTAAGTGAGTGGGCATTCTGTATGAACAATTGTATAAACAAACAGTCCAACAAAACATATGACAAATAATGAACCATAGACAGGTGTTTGGTGAATGCCTAAGACTATTACCATTGGTTTGCCATTGCTAATCTGACAAGCAGTGTTTTGCATATTAGAAATTTGTGAAAACAAATAATTAAAGAAAAAGTTAATTAGTTTGCAACAGGTTATCAGGTTTTTAATTGATTTTTGCTGCTGCTGCTGCTGCTCAAGTACAAATGTACTGACAATCAAGTTTTTAAATATACTTTTAAGTTATTAATTGTGACTTTTTTCGCTTGTTATATTTTTACTGCGCCGCATTATGTTTTATTGCGAAGGAAACGAATTGCTGCTGCTTGTACGCCGGAACAATAATGGAACGCGCGTGGAATTTAAATTCTAGAAGACGCAGAGACGTAGTAACAATTAAAGGTAGTTTTGCGTACACGCGTGACTTGTAGTCTATGGATGTACTTGTACGCATACCAGTAGGACATTTTTTCCTAGTGATTCATCATCATGTAAAACTATCCAAAGTTTCTACGAGTAGCAAAAAATAAAGAAAGATATAGTCATATCTTAATATGGTATGCTAATCGGATTAGTAGTAAAAAATTACGAGAATTAATTTAAAATGCAAGTAGCTTGTTTGCTGTTATATTATACAAACTTCTCGGGCAGTCTCAATGACCAATTCCTTAAGTAAAACGCCGAAAACAGCTCGAGGCACGCGAGGCCTCCACATGTCCCACTACAATACAACTAGCCGCTGCACACTTTCAATCATTCAACATTATTCAATACTCGCCGCTGCTTACTGATTTAGTTCACTTGCACGTACTTGGTGAGCCTTTTTCCAGTCTGCTATTACTACAAATACAAACGTTTGTATCTCTTGTGCCCACTTTTCGCACTCTTTGGCGAGTGGAAGTCGACGTTGTCGTCGCATTTAAAAGATATCTGCCTGGGTCTCGCCGGAGTAGACATTGTAGTCGCGTGGGCGGACGAAGTGGCTGCTACGTATCTGACGATAGGAGAAATACGCAATAAATCTGAAGAAATAAATCGCGAAGCATGCTAATTGCTCGGTCATTCAATCGCGAGCAATGTGGTGTGTTGTGATGTGTTTACGCGTTCGGTCGTTCTCTTGCGCAGTGAAATAAAGTAAACTATAGTGTTTGAACTTTTTATTAACACCGTCAGTGACGACTCAAGAAGGATAACAAATTTAAAGGATGACACGTGATCGTGTACCGCCAATGGACGTTTCGATAATTGCCGTACCGGCTGCACAAATAATTATATCAACTGCGTTTCACGAGTTGCGAAAAGCGCTTATTTTTTACAAGTAGTGATGTGATTTGGGTTTAGAAATGACATTTATTTAAATGTTATTTGTGTCTTGTTGCAGATGGTTCCATGGTCACCTCTCCGGTAAGGAAGCGGAAAAATTAATATTGGAACGCGGCAAGAACGGAAGTTTCTTAGTGCGCGAGAGCCAGTCGAAGCCAGGCGACTTCGTCCTTTCCGTTCGTACCGATGATAAAGTGACTCACGTCATGATTCGCTGCACGCAGGTATGTGACTATAAATAAGGCTGCGCTCATGGCCAATACCATTGCAATGCGCTTGAAAAGTTTACAACAGTCATTGGACTGACTAATTTGCACGCTACATAATGCAATCGGCGCGCATGCATGCGCGTTATCACATTGAAATTGTACGTGTATCTTATCTAGGACAATCGGTATGATGTCGGCGGTGGCAAGCAGTTCGAGAGCCTGTCTGACTTAATCGAGCACTACAAAATGAATCCGATGGTCGAAACGACCGGCACCGTTGTCCATCTCAAGCAGCCGTTCAATGCGACGCGCATCAACGCGAGTGGCATCCACAATCGCGTCAAGCAGTTGCAAGAGGAGAAGAACGACACCATCGGTAAGATGGGCGGCTTTTGGGAAGAATTCGAGTCTCTGCAGCATCAGGAGCAAGAGAAGCAGTTCTCGCGAATCGAGGGCAGCAAGATTGAGAATAAGAATAAGAACCGCTACAAGAATATTTTGCCATGTAAGAAGAAGAAAGTTGCACGCGTGCACACTCAACGCTAATTGTATTCTATTTCGTCTCGTTTCTCTCTTACAGTTGATGAAACGCGCGTGAAACTCCAAGACGTCGATCCGAATGTTCCTGGATCTGACTACATTAATGCGAATTACATTCGCTGGAAGTCAGAGGAGAGCGGCTTCAATGAGAATGAAACTAATAATAAAGTTTACATTGCCACTCAAGGTACATTCGTAACAATGACGCTGTAAACTTTGTATAATTTTACAATTGAAAAACTTTTAGGATGTCTCCCGTCGACAGTATCAGACTTCTGGCAAATGGTCTGGCAGGAAAACAGCCGTGTTATTGTGATGACGACGAAAGAGACAGAGCGCGGCAAAAATAAATGCGCTCGCTACTGGCCGGACGTCAACACGACGAAGGAATACGGAAAGATCGAAGTGCAGAATATTTCCGAATCGGCGAACATGCACTACAAACTTCGCGAGTTCCTCGTGAAGAAAGAAGGCTTTCCGAACGAACGCAAAGTTTACCATTACCACTTCCTTGCTTGGCCGGACCACGGCGTGCCGTCCGATCCAGGCATCGTACTTAATTTCCTTCAAGACGTAAATAAATGTCAGGAAACGCTGGCCATGGAACTTCCCGTTAGCGACCCGCCAGGCGCAGTTTTAGTGCATTGTTCGGCTGGAATTGGCCGGACAGGCACTTTTATCGTTATTGATATGATCTTGGATCAATTGAAGAAACACGGACTGGATTGTGAGATTGACATTCAACGGACGGTACAAATTGTCCGATCCCAACGATCGGGTATGGTCCAGACTGAGGCACAATACAAGTTCGTTTACTTGGCCGTCAAGCACCACATTGAAACAACGACAGTGCGTATGAAAGCTGATCAGGTATGTTCTGCCCCAGTTATTGCAACAACTGCTTAGGAGTTTTCAATTTCTAAACAATGTTATCCACATTTGTAGAAATCACGTGAAGCAGGTCGAGAGTACACAAATATTCGCTACACCAGCGATGCGATTGCGAATAGTTTACCGCCTACGCCCGGTCTACCAGCGACCAGTCCCGGTATAACGACTCTTCTTAACAATTCGAATCGATCATCAACTACCAGTATTCACTTCAGTGCACCGCCGAATGTTGGGCGCGCTGAGAACAAGAAACCCACGCTACTTCCCAGGTATTTATCGATGTTATGCATAAATTTGTCACTTCAGTGACTTTTATTCTGATGCATAAATTCTGTTCTAGACCTCCGGAAGAGTTTCCAAGAAGCACGTTATACGAAAACATTCCAAACCTAGAACGCCGATTATCCAATACGCTCTGTTCCCCCGCGCCTACGCCACCCCCACGAAAAACGTGACGCACGCCACATTCGCGCCGCAATAGCACAGCAACAGCATCCACACAAACTGCAATACTTGCGAATAGCTGTATCCATAATGATGTAACCGCATACGAAAGCGCAGCTTCTTCGATTGCTGTTTGAACCTTTGCCCGCATCGCATTCTGCTGCTTTCAGATATCAAATATAGTTGCGCCCCCGTTTTCAATAACCTGCGCTAATTGTAAGCTATAAATGGCCTCCAATGTCGTTGTTGTGGGAGTTAATGTTTAAAATTCGAGAAGAAATGTTTCGATTTGTTAATTATTAGTGATTTTTACGAAGACGTGTGCCAACGTCAAGCCAAAGAGATCTCCTTGTTATTTAGTTGCTGCATCGTTATCGACTACTTGCAGTCATAAAATATTTTTATATGTAATTGTTAAAACGCGCTGCAAATTAAGTTAGTCATCAATAATTTCATACATTTCACAGCAATAACGAGGAGATGTGTGAACAATTATTATTAGTTTAAGGAAAATTTACGACTATTATTCCTTTTTATTTACTCATTGAATTATTTTAGTACTGAATTAAATTACAATCTTGATTTTGTTTTAATGAAGTGAATATGAGATCGAGGACGACATAATCGTGATATGTATTTTTCATAACCTGTTGCACACAGATTTAGTGGTCTTTAAAAGACTTCTTTTGCTATTACGTTTTAGTTTAGAGTATGGATTACTACTACTAACTATAATATTTATTTAAATATGAACGTACGCCCTTATGCGAGTGTACCGCAAATTACGCATTGTGAAATACAAAACAAAATATTTTAAACTTTAAAATACGCAAACATGAAATTAATACACATAAATGTATTTACTATTTAATAGAACATTAGCAAACAAGACTAAAATCGTTAAATGTTGCAAATTAAAAAGATTACAATCAAACAATGATGTCATAAGTTACAGCGTGATACGTTAGTTTCTCTTCGTAAAACTTTTTAAATGAGCTTTATTTATTCACAGCTCTATGGTGCGTGCTGGGGGTCCAGTAGTATTTGAAATTTTATGAATCTATTGTCAGTTTACGTGAAGTTAGGTTTACAACAAAGTCTACACAACTACTAATTTTCTAACGTAAGTAACCAGCTGCGTATATTTACTTTTAGTGAACGTTTTAAAAAGAAGTGTATTATTTGGCATTATCTTTATTGGAAATAATTATGCTTTTATGTACAATTCAGTTATACAACTGTATGCTTATACGTAAGTTCTAATAATACGCTGCTAATGTCGGCGTGAGAAAAGAAAATGAGAAACAAACACAGTGAAAGAAATGCAAATTATAACAGAAGTGTGCGCTGCTGACAGGCACTAAGCAAGTAAATTAAAGTAGAATACTCGTCGGTCACCCTGATCTTTGCCAAGGACAACAATAAATAATAGCTATGTACAAATCTCTGCTCGGCTCCAAAGTTACACGCTAACAGTAAGTCTATAGATCTATACAAAGATCGAATCTGCATTCAGTTCATCCATCCATTCATATGTACAAGCGATGACCCAAATTAACTCTGTTACAGACTACTATCATTAGCAGCCTCATTTGCTTTGATGCCTTCTTGTGCAACGCGGATTTTCTCATTCAGCATGTCCTTGATCTCCGATATGGGCTTTAGGAGAATAATGGGCACGTGGTCGTCCCGCCGTTGAAACAGAACTTCTCCTTCAAAGTCGACCAACTTATGTTTCCTTGCACGCAGCAGCATACCAACAAGTTTGTCTGAGATCACCGTGTAGATCTGTAAGTAATTACATTCATGCATATAATGAGTTGCGTTTGTCAATTGAATAACTGCGCGCTTGTAAATCAATCGCTCGCTGCATGGCTGCAATTATTTGCAACTGCTCAGCGTCGCATGCCAATTAATTCGCGCACTCAAACACGTTTCGCACGCGTGTTGGTCCAAAAATCTGTTTACCTTCTGTGGCACGTGCGCTGCGTTTAGTCTGAGATTTTTATGAACATATATTGCGAAAATTATGAGCTGATGAAATGTGATGTTTACCTGAAATAAGGTGCCGAAACTGATGACCTTTTTCGGGTCGTTCTGTTTTTCTGAGGGGTCGAAGAGGGGTTCACCGTAATCTGAGATGATGGTACAGCACTCCAGCATCTCTTTGCAAACATCAATTGTTGCTTTGAAAGCTCTGGTTTCAGATAGAGATCCTTTTTCAGGCCTGCAGTTAATGCCCAAAGTAAAAAGTCTGTTTTACGGTTTTTAAATAGTTTTCTTTCTTTACCTGCCATATTGATCTTTGGAAAATTGTGGTTTGGGCATGGAACCCACACATTTTCCATTCGAAAATGGGTTAATGGCCTGTTTCTGTAAATGCGAATTGGCCTGTTTGTTGAAAAGCGCAACTTTGGCATTGAGGGGTGAGTCCTGTAATGAAAAATTCATTGATCAATTTTACGCACTTTTCTGTCTATCTGATTAGTTTCTTATTTTCGGCTATAATCATGAGTTATTTGGCGAGTTAATAGCGCAGTAAATTTGCTTCATAAACTTGGCGCTGGCCATATTAGGATTTCTGTTAATGGCATAAAAATGACGTTAAAAATGCGCCTTCGTATGAGCAAGTTTTAATATTATTTGCGTTTAATGTGGTGCCAATGACGCGGCAGTGAATAAATTCGTATAGATCATTTTTGAGGCACTTGTTCGATGGGCGCATTGCCAAAGTGCGACTAAATGAAAAATAACAAAAAAGTTTGCAAAACTTACTTCATTAGCAAAAATAAAACAAAGACTAACAAATGCCTGGGTAAAATTGTATGTTTTTTGTAAACCCACGAGGATTCGGTCTATTAAGTAAACCGGAAAAGTATTTTCGTCTCGGTAAATCTTTGGGAATTATTCGAAATATGTTACAGTTATAGAAAGTGAACAAGCGTTTGGCGATGACTTATGCGGGCGAGTGACGTGCATTTTTGGGCGATTCCATCCGCCTGGCCCATGGGAGATTCGTTTTGCTAAATTCAGCGGCAAAATGTTAGTGTTGCAAGGCATAGGTCATTATCAAAAGTTCGTGTGACGCTGATGCAATTTGGCGAAATTACAAGAATACTTAGGTGTGAATAATTTTGAACTTGCTCTTGAAATTGAAATTTTTATGGTCGCCTCACTTTATACGCGCCATATATTTTGCGGTCAAATCAATACACTTGAATGAAGCTTTATAGTTGCAATTATATAATTGATTTTGCGGCAAATTGGATTTTACACTTATAGTATACAATGTAATAACTGATACATTTTAAAACATGCTTTTCAAGGTGATAAGGCTTTCAAGTTTGGTTCAAAAGTTTGTTTGGCGGATGAGATTGTATAATGAAAGTGGTTTAAATTTAAAATGTGGCAACCATCTGGATTATTTGTCAATTAGCCAAAAAACGCGTCTGGTTTTCGAGTGCCGTGCAAATTCCGCGCGTATCTTCCTATCGGATGAAACATGTTGCAAATTCTAGCGCATTAATCACCTGCGGCCTGATATCTGTTTGCATGCGAAGAATTTTAATGTGTTTACATATTTTTCGAGGATTAACTATTTCAGTCTCTAAGGTTTCCGAGCACCTATCTTAATTTAAATAAAACCAGATGCTAACTTTCAATGTCATTCATGCGGAAATAAAACTTTTTACAGTTTATCTTAAGGAAAAACTTACCAAGAAGACTCTTTCGACGCAACCAGCTTCCATTTTCGTGCAGGAAATAGACACAAACTAAGTTTATCAGTAATCCTTGCGAGAAAATCACTTCTTTGACTTCACAACAACCTGTGTATGTTGCCAAGAAATATGTGCACTTGCACGGTGCAAGAACGAAAGCGTTGTCGGCGTCGCGACGCTCCTGTTTTTATAGAAGATACGAACGGCGCGCGTTGTTTGGAATTTCGGCCTGGCCCCACCGTTTTGATAATTATAATGATGCCTGTTGTATACGTGCGACCGGCGAATGAAATATTTTCTTTCAGCGCACTCACTCTGGCAGCTCGTGTGCGAAATATATAGCGATAACTGACCGACGCCAAGCGTCGCCGACGTTGATATGATCGACGTCATTCATAGAATAGATCAACTGCGACGTAGAAAATCTTCTTAATGAAATTTTAACTTTGTTTATGCAACTTTTGCGATGTCAGATTTTAAAGTTTCCAAAGAAAACAACGGAAAATCTATTTGAGATGTTGTGACGTGGTGTAAAAGTTTCAAAAAGAATTCGACTTCGCGTGCACGATTATCCGGTAATTAGTGAAGTAACATTCCGGAATATGATTCATGGTCTTGAGTTTTGCACTCGGATTTCAATGAAAAATTGGCACAACACTGGGAAAGCGCGGATGCTCATGCATTATGTTCGTACATGTGTCGACGCGAATTGGATTATTTGTAAAATAGTTGCGAACATCAAGTAAATCGGCTGCTTATTTGAATGATTTATTATTGTGAATGTTCATTGAAGAATTTTTATACGGCGCCATCAATTTGTTTTTAGATACATTGCGAGTTTTGCTGGTGAAGAATCGAAATTACTAGAGTCTGGTTTAGTTTCTCTTAAGTCGTAAGGAACAAAGTACTATGCAAGTATTTATTTTATAAACTAGAATTCACTAAAAATAACTTAAGTTGTCTTCGAGTTGGGTCCCAAAGTTAAAAAATACATTCCGAATAGTGCTTTGACTCTAGACTTTGCGGCCTTTGCCTTCGGCGTCACCTTGCAGGACATAATGGCAAATACTTTGATGAATCAGGAACACATGCTATCGGTGTTTGCGATAACGGAGTTCCTAATAAACAGGAAATAATCAATATTTAACTAAGGTCATGATTAACGCGTGCAAATTGGTTCTAGAAAGCTAATTAAGGTGATAGATAGGTGATAGAAAATTCAAACACAACAGTTGTAGATATTGTTAAACGGAAGCATGATCATGACCAAAACATCTGAATGCAATAAAACGCTATAAATATCAAGATCGAGTCCACACGTCATCAGAAGGAAAACTTCCTTCAGGATTTAAAATAATAAGTGCCAAATATAAATCATGCCAGACGCACGTTGAGTAAATACGCAAATATTTATTTGACTGACATGGAAATAGAAGAAAATAAACACAAATACACATGCGGTATTGAAAAGAACTCATTACACTTCGACTTTTTATTTGCATTCCAGAACGATTGCGTCCGAGGTTTCGCGGTTTCATTCATGGAAATTCAAGGCAAAGCTTAAATATAGTTCATTCATAAAGAATTTGTTTATTTTATGAATACTAAAGAATTTCTTTGAAACAAATTCTTCAACATGTATTCAGTTTTCATACACAGATTCTATAATGGATGAAATAAACTTTAACAAAGTGAGTAACTATCGAGTTTTAACGTAAGTCAGATGCTTAAGTTGAGTGTCTAGTCAGCTCAGCCTTAACGGGAGTGACTCAGTCCAGCCATCCTTACAGTTTACTTCAAATAATCTTCCTAGAATTGTCATGAGATGGCAATACCGCTCGTGGAATAGTGGCTTCGAAAATCAGGAATGGGAGTCAGTATTGACTGGACTACAGAGCTGGCCGGTCGACACTAACGGGGCGGGTGGGCCGAACAGGATCATTCTTAAGAGAAATTATTACGTTTAAAAAATAAAATAT
>NBZA01000202.1:160535-174445 GCA_003054995.1 Aleochara bilineata
GACGTGAGTTGATTGCTGATTTCAGCACTTTGGCGTATTCCAAATTGGACAAATCCTGTTAAACTTGATGCCTGTGTTATGGCCAGACCAACTTGACCTCCCAGCGCATCTAAATTATAAAGAAAATATAATAAATTATTGTTTAAAAATCATAACCTTATCTTACTTTCAGCAAATGTTAAGAAACTGAATGTGACCACTGCGATAAAAATGAAACACATTACATCCAAGTAGAAAGAAAAGGCTCCATTTGCTGCAAAAAACATAAATATTGCGCCAGTATGTAGATCCTGGTGCTTGTCGAATTCCTGAGTTAATATCGCTTCTGCACCATAAGCCCGAATTGTGGTGAGACCTTGTATACTTGCATTTAAATGTGTAAATACAGGACTGCGCACTAAAAAAGTATTAAATCTCAATTTTTTTCTTTGAAATGATATCTGAGTATTATAAATACTCACTCATTCCTTCTAGACGTTTGATGTTCTTAGAACTTCTTAGAAATACCACGCGCATTAATTGGAATAAGAGACTTATTATAAACAAAGGTATCAAAAGATAAGGATTGACAACAGCGATTAGGACCAAGGATCCTAGCATTATAAGAATTATTTGACTGGCATCCATTATTGCTTTTGGTAAGAGTTCATCAACAGAACCTATATCCTTAGAGAATCTGTTTAAGATCCTGCCACTGGGATTCGTATCAAAGAATCGCATAGTTGTATAGACCACGCTCATAAACATGCTGTCGTGTAACTTTTGGGAACAGCGCATTGCTAATTTGTAAAATAGCCAAGAGCGTATCAGAGCAATCACTGACAAAGCGATTATTAAACTGCCATAGATGTAAGTACAAGTATCAGTAGATAACTCAAGATAATTGATAGATATTTCACTTTCAAGTGTGATATTCGTAGAGTTTAAGGCTTGAAGTTGAGTTTCAATATTTGTCCAAAAACTGACAAAATAATCTACGCCACTAGCAGCTACCTGGGCAAATAGAAACAAAGAAATTACAAATCCAACTGACAAACAGTTACCCCCCGATGTTAGGTACTGAAGGAATAAAGATCCAGCCACTTTGCCTTTAGACGACTCTTCTATCATATCCACAGGTTTCTCCTCCATGTCATCATGTGTTAGACTTAAGTCACTACTCATACTAGATACTGATACTGATTTACTTCTTGAATATTGTCGAGCAAACCTGTTAGTGTTAAGTTCAGATACTTCTTCTTCTTCTTCTTCTTCGTCTTCTTCTTTCAGTGGTTCTTCTTCTTGAGTTAATAACTTTGCATAATGTACATCAGTATTGTGACTTAATTTTTGAAATGTCCCCTGAGCTTCAACTGTGCCCTCGTTTAAAATAACAATTTCCTCCGCAGTTTTAAGATGTTGTACTTGATGTGTAACCAACACTCTTGTCTTGCCCGCAAGAAATCCTTCAATGCAATTGTTAAATAAATGTTTCCCAACGTTGACGTCCACTGCTGATAGCGGATCATCAAGGAGATAAACATCTGCCTCTCTATAAATTGCGCGAGCAAGGTTAATACGCGCTTTTTGTCCGCCACTCAAAGATGCCCCGCGTTCACCTACAATAGTCCTATCTCCATCTTTAAACTGCTTGAAATCTTTATCCAAGGCACAGGCTCGTATGACTTCGGCATATCTTTTGCGGTTATACGTATCACCAAAGAGAATATTCTGTCTTATAGTGGCAGCGAATACCCAAGGTTCCTGCGACGCATAAGACAACTTCCCATTGATTACCACATCTCCTGAAATCACATCCAGCTCGCCAAGAAGCATTTGCAACAGAGAACTCTTCCCAGAACCTACAGGGCCAATAACCCCAATGAGACTCCCTTTGGGAATACTTAAAACTATGTCGTTTAAAGTAACTTCACTCTTTTTGCGGTCCCACTTTGCGGTTACATTCTTCAACTCAATCGCCACATGTTCACTGATTTTTAGTCGTCCTTGATTATTTAAACAAATACTTTCAAACTCATCACAAGCCAGAAATTCTTGTATACGGTCGATGGCCACAAAAAACTCTGACAATTCACAGACGCCACGGACAAACATGGAACAGATTGTGTGAGATAATACGTTAAAGTAACTCATGAATACGAAGACTGTCGTTGCAGTTATTGGCTTATCAGTAAGGACCATGCACAGTAATGATGAAAAGAGGGCAACGCGCGTTGTGACCAAGTTAAAAGCCATGTACAATCCGCGTACGTACGAGAGTTTAAGAACCTTCTTCAGTTCGTTCACTCGCGATACACGGATGAGCTTCTCAAAGGGTTTCTCCCAAGCGTACATCTTGATCACTTGGATGCTGCTGATGATCTCGTCCATGAGCCGAATGCGTTCATCAGTCTTGTATGCTGTTTGGCGTCGGAACTTTGAAGAGAGTTTCATTGTGTAGCTCTGCAGAGGCACAATCAAGAAGACTGGAAGCACGCCGATCAATCCAGCAAGACCTGCATTTTGCCAGAGGCAGTAAGTGACAATGATAGCACAAGTGGGTGCTACCCACATGTAGTTTATCAAGAAAGTTGCATGTTCAAAGCGGCTAACGTCGTTTGACAAAAGGTTCACCATCTTTCCACTTGCAGTTTCCCCTAAGGCGGTTCGACTTAACCGTAAAGCCTGTAAAAAGTAGAATGAAATTTAGATTCTATCATAGAAAAGTCTGTATTTAAGTTACCTTTCGATAGATTAAGGAACAAACAGCTGCACGTAAACGCAAACCATAGTAATTTGCTCTGAAATAATACTGACTGGCAAGTATTGTGGTCCCTCCATTGATAGCCACGAGTATTCCTGCATTGTAAAGTGCGTCAATCTTGGACATCTCACTATCTGGCCGGAAATAGTCCAATAAGTAACCAAGAAAGACTGGCTGAGCTAGCTTTAAGATCAACTCCATTAAAACTAAGATTACACCAAGGGTGAAGTACTCCGGCCAAAAAGTGGTTACCAAGACGTGAAACAGTGATGGATGTTTCTTTGTACTTTTTCGTTTTTTGCTATGAATTGCCCAGTTACTATAAATAATTATTGATAATTAATTTGAATTTATTAATTAATGTATAAATGTTTAAATACCGTTCGAGACGATCTCCTAGAATTTTACTTCTGTCTTCTTTTAAGGGATTGTAAAGATCCACCACTTCTAAAGTTTTCTCATAGCCTTTTTTGAACATTCCAAAAGTGTATCTAAAAATATTTCAAACATTATTTTTGATAGTTGCCAGTAGTTATATTATTTTAAAGATTACTTACGTGAAAAATAAAATTGACAAGAAATTGGCACCTTCCTTAGGATTGCGATTAGAATTTTCTTTAGACTCATCCATTTTGTTGGAGTTTTACCATTAAAACCAAATAAATATTTCTTTAAATTATTTATTAATCCTGAAAGATAAGCAAAGCTTAAGTTTAATTACAATTTTAAGTAGCACTTGCTCTTCTCATTGGTGTTGCAAAAACATAGATAATAGTTTCAAACTCAAGGTAAGTGTATCTAATGTTTGATCAAATTACATTTATAAGCAATTATATGTACACAGCAAATTTTGCATTGTTAAACTATAATATTACTGTGTTACAACATAAGTCAGTTGTTTTTACTCGCGCATTAATTTAACATCGTTTGCTTTATATTTATGTGTGATTGTCACTCATAGTTTAATTAAACTTCATTAAAGCCACACTATGGTTACACTTATAGCTACCATATGACTTAAGTTTGAAAACTTGACAGTTGACCTCTGTCAATTAAACAAATAGTAATCGCAAAACTCACGTCGTAAAGTCGCTTAAAAACAAAGCAGTGTCACGAGATGCGTTGCTGGCTAAATACTGACGCAATCTGATAGAACTTTGCGTAGTAAATGACTCATGAACCGGCTTAAATGCTGATACGACAATTCACGAATAATCCCGTGCCGCTTTGTCGTTTCTAACCTAACTTTTGAAACTTTCAAAACTTTTTACCTTAACGAATACCATTCGATATTTTTACCATACTTTAAGATGATGTTATAAAGAACGCAACTTAAGATTACTTTTCACACAAAAATAGCCTAAAAATGCTTTTAATTCTACTGCGCATTCGTATAAAACTTTATTGATTTTCTCAAATGATACGAGCCCATTGATGTCGTCAGCACACTGCTGGCCGGCGGCATCAACGCGCCGCCGCTTCCAACAAACTCCCAAGCGACGCTCTCGCCTCGGCACAATCGAAACGACGCATCGCGACGCGACGCCACGCGAAAATCATTAGATAACCAACGCACCGCTCCGTTCCGTGCAAAAAAACAACAAACCGCCAACAACCGCAACCGCAAGCAATATGAAAACACCAACTGTGCTTACACCGAATAATGTTCGCGTTCCAGTCCACGTAACGTCCGGCGAGCTCCCGAATTAGAGCAATTCTTCTGAATCTGTTTATTGTTAAGCGTACTTTGTTGCAACCGCGTTGTTTATTTTTCTATTAAGTTTTACATTTTCACCTCATACCTAACTCTTCTCTGAGTTAGAATCTTCAGGAACCACACAAGCAATAACAGCGTGTAGTAAACTTGTCTTACACATTGTGATAAATCGATATTCGGCGTGTTCCGTGCGTGCGACCAGCCCCTAACCGGGAACTCGTCTGCGAACCTAAAAATCTCTTCTTCGTTCTCAACTCTCTAGAAAACCAGCGTTTGCATGTTTAAATTTACGACGCCAATTCTGGATACGAGAAGAATGGCCATCGTACTGAAGTCACTATCTATATTACTAGGGTTATTCTTTGTGTTTGTTGGATTTCTTAAGATGTCCAGCTACATCTCGAAGGATTTACACAAAGATCTGGTGAGTGTGTGCTTGAATAAAGTTACTTTGTGTCTAACTTTAATGTAGATTACTCAATAATTAATTATACATGCTCCACTCGTGTTTACTTTCAGCGAGATGGATATTTTCGTAATTGGCGCAATGCCTGCCCTACTGGCTGCAAAAGCGACAAATATTTTTCAATACTTCTTTGCAAAAACTTGCAATTTTTTCTACTTTATAAAACTGTAATAAGAATTTGTGTTTACAGAGGAAAGAGTACGTGAAGTACGCGAAAGTCTTTCCGTTCTCTGAGATGCTGGACTTCAAGGTACCCTCGAAGTGGTACCGGCGCACAGTGGGCGCTTTGGAGATCATCTGTGGCCTGGCGATGGCATTCATTCCCTACCGTACGTATCTATAGCTACCATAACCTATATTTTATTAAGAAGAAAAACTACAGAAACTATTTGCGATTGAATTTTGCAATCGCCAGTAGCCTTGTCGCTTGTCGCACGAGCGTGGCCTTGTGGGCAACCAACTAACATTGAACTAAGCTGGGGCATACATGTCTATATGGGTTACGGTCGTGCCGAGAGGCAAATGCGTCGCGACGTCGGCGTCGTCAAAACTTATTGCCTACATGCCGTGCATATTCGTCACGCTACTCGGATGCGCCTAATTATAGAAGACGCTTGTTGTTGATAAATACGCATGAACATTGATAAGATACTAGTCAGTAAGCAAAGTGCTTTTTATTTGCAGATAAAATCAAAAACGGAGCAAATATTTGCCTGCTGCTTCTCACTTTAATGGCTGTTTATTCGCATTACATGGTCGACGATAAACTAGAACGAACTGCCCCTGCCCTGGTGTTCCTCTTCATGCTCACAGGACGTTTGGTCGTTTACTGGCAGGTGACAAAGCGGGACGAGACCGAGCAGGTAGAGACGTCCCAAGTGAACGGAGGATTCAAGCAGGAATAAATAAATGAATCACACAAAATTCAATTTCACCTCAATCATGTCAAACCTTTATCATTATATTCATCCATGTTTAGCCAATTATTGTATACCAATGTTACATTTGTAAAGAACTGAACTGAACTGTAAATTTCAATTTTCAAACTTTGTACGACGGGTTGCATATAGTAGATTGGTGTTTTTGCTAATAGAAAGAAGAAAAGCTCAAATAATTGCTACAACATCAAACATATAACATAATCAGCACTCATTTTACATTTATGTATACGTAAAGATTGTGTAATTCAACTTGGAATGTTTCATATTCTAGTTGTGCCAAAATTGCAAATATTCGATCTCATGTTTAAGCACATTTAAAATGCGACTGACTGTAGGTTGAATTTCGTATTGTTCTTTAGTACCTATGTGAACGATTCAATAATAATATACAAACGTCCAATAATTGATTGTATTTATGCAGTGATTAGCCAAAATATCATTACAGTAAAAGAGGTAATTGATATTGCATCTTAGGAGAGTACAACTTATTATTAGTGAATACCAAATAGAGACAGTAACGGGTTAGAGTAGGTACCTAAATGTGTGCTGATTATTGTTCCACTTATGTACATGTATTAATTTTTGTTAATTACTTTTTAAGTTTACAAGCAATAAAATAGAAACAATTAAGTTGGTATTTCTTCCTAGAGGGTGTGAAAACTACAGGAAGGAGAACAGATGAAGCTATTAAATCTCTTGAATGCTCGTAGAATTGAATTTATTAATTCAGAACGAAATATGTTGCAATAAATTATCTCCTTAGGGGGGAAGCCGGAATACAAACGGTCTTTTAATTATAGCAACACGCAACATCCCTCTAGAAATAAATTTTACTTGATTGTCAAAAATATTCTTTCAATATAACCCTAAATATTCAAATGTATCTTGTATATAAACAAAATAATTAGTTTTATTTTAGTTACTTTATAGAAACATGTTTAAATACACGTGCAATTCGTTTCGTGTTGATAGACAAGTTGGTGAGTTGAAAGTATGTGTCACTAATGATTGACTACCCTACCGGAAACCGATAAACACACGAAGCACGCAGAAGAGTCCCTCTTCCTCTACATCTATCATATGATTTTTAATAATTTGTACGTATTTCACGTATGCTTGTCGATCTACTTCCTACACCCTCGCCAACCAGCCACCTTTACTCATGTTTGAAAAGGTAGATTGATGAGGGTCGAGTGCGCAGGGCACGCACGTATTTAAAAGGGTCGATGGTAACTTAACATACATTTACAGAAACCTGTAAAAAGCATGACATTGTCATAATATATAGACGCTTCTTTAATTATTTATGACATTCTTTTCAAATGCATACATACATGAATTAATAAATCTACAATTATTTTGCTGCTTTTTTCTTCGTTTGGGAACTTCATTGATAGTTTTGCTACATTTCAAGTGTAATTATATGACACTTATATTCAATTCTTTCACTTGCAATAGAGATTTCGAGGTATCAATTGCACGCACATCACGTAGCAGTAAAAATCATACGCAACCCTCAAGGTGGCCCTCATCCCTAATCCGCAAACCCCAAGCAAATGCAATTGCATGAGGCGACACTTTCACCCACCCTTGGTGGTAGCTCTTCAGCTCTTCAGTCTTCCTGGCAGCTCTCCAGCTGCGCATTAAATCGAACATGTAACCTCGCTAAATCCGCTGATAGCACCTCGCTGCTGCCCATCGTAGCGAAACGCATTTGGGTCGTGACGAATTGTAAATTCACGCCTAGGCTTTATTGCTAATCTATGAACTCACCAAGAGTACATCGTGCCTGCTGGGCCCATCACGAGCCCCCTTATCAAATGAAACTTTTTGTGTTGTGTTTGTACAACTTACCCCCGCAGATGAAGATAATGATAATCAATCCCCATCAATCCCGTATTATTCTTACATTTAATACAACATCTATTATACATTTTTCTTGTATTTACACTATAATTAAGCTAATAAATAGGAAAAATATTTAATTTTTTACAAATTTATCAGAAAGCGACACCTGTACGTGAAATCTTAACTTAAACCTGAAGAAGAAAATCTGTTTGAATCTGCACTAAGCTGAATTGAATTGGATTGGAATTGAAGGGATGACAATGCGCATTAAGTATTGTTTGCTCTCCGCAATGTATAAACATAAAAAGCGTATAATTTAATCCCTGAGTGCGACGCAGGGGCATGATGCAAGCATGCAAGCGGTCTATGAATTAATTGTACATTTCAGTTGTTGATTTTGATGTGTTTTCAGATATCTTATCGTCATATCATTTCATTATCGTCGAAATCTTTCCTGCACGTGCACCTATCACCCAGTGACTATTTAAATAAACATTTAACATTTTAACATAGGCACTTAAATTTATTTAAGTTGTATTTTCTTAGAATCAAACGCCTTGGAATTATTCACGTTGCAGGATTACAAGAAACATCCAGCCTGCTAATATCCTGGGAAAACGTCAAGTGCAACCAATGAGCGACGAGCTCAAGGGACGTTTTGCCAACCTGCGTTTTCCCACCAATTTGTTCGCTGTATAGCTTTGTGTCGGAAAATATCGACGCGCAAGTTGGAAATTCTCTTATCGTCAGCTTCAGCCGCCCCCAACAAAATGGAGGCGGCTGGGAAAATGAACACTTGCCATGTCATTACTTCCACCGAATGAAAAACAAGATGTTTACCATGTTTATCTAGTACTAATGTATTTATTATTTATTGAGTATTTACAATGTTTTACCATAATTATTATTATAAGTACATAAATATATCACAAAAAGAACCAAAAATTGCACTTAATTCAAGGAAAATTAGTGACTAGACTAGACTAGGACTAGACTAGAGAAAAGTAAGTGTATTGCTGCTTAATCACCAAGAGTTGTGAATGTGCTAACACTGGTTTGACCACCTTTTGTGCGTGGATCTTCGGGTGTCCAGACTTTCGCGAACATGATGCCATTCGGGTTGGGTTCTTTGTCCCGATGCCAGGATAGCGAGTGAGCAGTGTAGCTGCCATTAGCACCTGCAATTGAAACGCACACATTGGAGTGATAACATTGTTTGCGGAACAGTGCACGAATCGTGTATTAATTGACTGATACATGAGGGCAGACAGAAGAGAGAAATGTTGTTTCAGCTGTATGTACCCTCTGATATTATTTCCTCGTTTCTCCGTTTGCTGCGTTGGCAAATAATTTCCTGCTTTGTGTTTATAAACATAACAGAGAGTTGAGGAACTGATTGTTCGCAGGGATCACGTTTCAATGTATCAAAAGTGGTATAACCTTAAGGGGCGCTAATTGTAATTCTATTTTGTGCTATTATCATAAAATTGTTGTTCAAAATATGCAATATCATTAGTTATTTATCTCAAAATGTTCATTAATCAACGTTGAAAAGATTCATAAGTATTGAATCGCTCAAATTATTAATTTTTCAAACCGTATGTTAGAAGAACAAATTGATACAACACAAAAGGGTGAACGTCAGAATATGATAAAGTACTTCCAACTCCTATCATAAACTCCACTCAATTTAAAAGCAATTAAGCTACTACTCTACGCTCAAGTCCACTTCACATCCCTCTACAAAACGCTCGATTCGCACCTTTATCAATACATCGCTTGACAGCAACATATGGTAAGCAGTCGTAACTCACACTCTATTTGAAGCTTACCTCTCAGTATAATTTTCTTGGGCTCATCCCTAGGCGCGTTGCGATTAACGCCGTTGAAACAATCGGTGTTGGCATTACGGTCACTCCGTACCAGCTCGCTGAGGAAATTGATGTACCCGATGGCCAACTTCAACGTGTCCACCTTGGAAAGTCGCTTCTCGTAGGGCAGGGTTGGGATGTGAGCTCTGAGTCCTTCGAATGCGTCGTTAATGCTCTGCATTCTCTTACGTTCTCGAAGATTTGCTGCTTGTCGTTGTTGAATCTGCTGTTGCGGGCACTTATTTCTTCTTCGATATCGATGAACACGACTATTACTATAAAGCAAAATGTAACAAAAGCTTTACATCAGGATTCTATTAGAACCTTTTTAAACACTTACTCTTTGGAGCTGTTGGAACTGTTTTCTTGGTCACTATTATAACTGTAAGTTGAATTAATCGAATCACAACTGTTGTCGTCGTAGAGGAACAAATCTGCGCTGTTTGTCGAGCCAGTCGTGGAGCCCGTGCCGCCTCCACTGCCGCCAATCTGCATGCTTGCAGTGTTACTGCTCAAAAAGGCGCCGCTCTCGAAGAAGAACTGCCGGTTCATCACGTCCATGTCAAGACTCTCCATTGAGAACATGCTTGTCGGTGAAGAATCGTGCAAATTTACATCAAGCATTTATAAGTTGGTTCGTTACTTAATTGTCTCAATTAATTTCACTCAATAATTCAGTCGTTATTCACTTTTTCTTAGGTTTTTATTGATAGAGAATAGTTTAACACTTTTATTTGCATTCTAATTAGTTGACGCGTGCATACACTTGTTCACTTTGTATAGGGTCGTGCAGGCACGTGCCTTAATTGTTTGATAATGAGCGACACACGGCTGCTTGTTATCACTTTGATTTCCGCGATTATACAACTGTCGCACGTGTCACACGCTTTTATTTAAGGTGCTGCGAATTGTTGATAGTAGTTTTGAGAGCTAATGAATGAGCGAAGTGAACAAATTGGACAATCGCGAGTGTTTGTATGAAATAAGTGCCGTTCGGTGGTTAAACTGTTTGGCAATTCTCGTGGGGGTTGAAGCGGGCCGGTGCAAAGCGTCGCGACGCTCTGGTCGCCCTTGTCTCGATGCGTTAGATTGGTGCATAGAACGCAGACGCTTTATGCTTCTAATTTCTAACTCCACCCTCGTAATTTGATTGTGTTATCAATAATATGTACGTTTTTTATTCATCTGTAATATTATAATGAATACCTACATATGTACATCTAAAATTCATACTACAAACATATAAAAATGATATATTACTGTAAAATTTTTAAACCAATTATATGTAGTTGTATTGATAACATAAATATGTTAATATATTTTTTATATTTCTAATACTTAGTTTGTTTTAAATTATTAAGAGTTTTAAAAGTTTGTATTTTGTTTCATTGTTTTATTTCCCCGATAGAGTGCGCTGTCAATGCAACAACCTAAGTGTAGGCAAAAAACGTGCACGGTAGATATGTGTTATTGATGGTGAAACGTGTTTTTAATAAATAACAAAACACTTAATATTATTTACTTATTTGTTATTAATTTAACAATTGTATTACTAATATGAGCTTCACAGCTAAATACTGGTACAATTTATCAAAGATCACCGATGTACCTGTGTTGAAAGCACATTATAGGTTAGTAAATGGTTTATTTTACAAGTTTATTTCAAAAAATTTAATGTTGGTTGTTCTTATTTTAGGCATAATGCCGTTTTATTAACCCCGCCTGTAGACCCTTGTCTAACTGGAAGAGATGTTATTTGTTCTACTTGTCACTTGACCAGTGACGAAACAACGTTTAGTATTTCACTTACACCACATAAATTGAAAAATGTGAAACTATTCCAGAAACTTCAGAAGAAACCACTGCTTTCCAGAGGAAAACGGCGAATAAAGAAGAAGTTGAGAAAGCATACACAAAAATTGGTAATATTTGCAGAGGTATTATTTTGTATCTTTAAATTGCATTGTGTATTCTGTTAACAGGTAACCTTATGTAAAACCTGCGGAAATATTTTCAAAGTACCATTTCACAAACCAATGAAAACCAAACCGTTACAAGACGTAGAAGCAAACAAATTCGTTGCACCAATGGATAAACCAAAGAAGGTCAAAAAGCTAACGAAGAAGAAGCGGAAGGCGGCAGCAGCAGCAGCTGCAGCTGGTTTAAACGTAGGAGCAGTAAATGATGCCAGAAATGAAATTCAAATGCAAAGCAGTACAAGTGAAATCATTAATCTTGACGCTTCGAATGATTATATTTCTCTTGTGGACTCACCGCCAATGAAAAAACGGAAATTAGATAACACTGTCATTGATCTTACCAATTCGCCTGTGCAACGACCCAAGGAACCGCTGTATATTCTATTTAAGCAAAAGAAGAAGAAAAATAAAAACAAAAATAAGGATGCTCAGCAAGTTGAAGCAAATAATAACACACAAGCGCCAATTGCGCAAGAAACTCCAAGTCAAAAAGTCGCCAAAAGTACGAAAAAAACTATAAAGCAAAAGATGAAGTTATCACAGGAATTAGACGCTTTAATCAATGCGAATATGCCGCAGAAAACGTCACAAAAATCAGTTTTGAGTAATTTTCTTAATTCGTTGTAATTGTGATTTAAATGTTTCAATTCCAATTCAAATAAAGTACATATTGGTCAGTTACTTATTTATTTGCTTTTGATTGATCGAAATCTGATCAATGTTGTTCGCATCTATAGTTTTGCGCTTCCAAAACATGAACTTTGAAAGCGCAAAGCGGCGCTCTTTGCTCATTGATTTGCTGGATTTACTGCCATTCAGCGATTGTTGCGATGGTTTGCGTGATTGGTTTGATTGTGTGGATGAAGTTGACTGAGCTTTTAATAATCCTGAAGACTCTGGTGTGCATTGGCCGGCTTCTTCGATGATAACAGTGTTGCTACTTGGCTCCCACGAAGATAAGGGCACCATGTACTCATTGCTTTCGCCAATGGTTTTTTGATTGTTGGGTTTCGGAACTACAAATGTGACGAGGTTCACAAGTGAAGGACTTTCGCCAAGATGAGTGCCATCTCCGGGGATAGCAGAGTCGTGCATTAATTCCCAGTTGTTCTCTTTAGGTCTCTTGGGGTGCTGACGATTCTCGCGTTTTACGCGAATTAAAGTGATTTCAGAATCAGTCGGACCAATAGATCCATTGTTATTTGCATCCAAATACTGGAAGTCAGACGTATCACCTAAAAACCCAAAACTTAACTGAAATTTTGTCTCATATTTACAAATGTTTACCTCGAAATTCGTCGCTCATTGCGCTTGGAGGCCTTGTGTATACATATCTAAAATTTCCAGGCTGTGAAATTGGACCTCTGTTGCGGATTGCATTGCATAAAACATCGTATTGTCCACTTTTATTGCGTGCATCAATGATATCTTCTATTTGCTTGTGCCCTTCGTTATGGCTCATATTGCAGTGTAAAATACAGGCATGTATAATTTATGTATATTGTAGAACGATTAATTTTAACATTGTTGACTGACGTGATGAGCGCTTGATGTTTGCTTTTGAAACATCAAAACGTTAAGTTTACAACAATAATTTAAATTTAGTGCTGCCATCTACTAATTGTCAATTGCGCCAGTTAACCTCCAACATGGACTGCGTGGAATCTGACAGACCAGTGAACGAAAGTATGTTGACAGCTGTGAATCAGTTGGAATTTAGTGCAAGTGCAAGTTAAGTTCAATAGCAATAAATCTCCAGAAGAACACCCGATTAATTAGTAGAATTGGTGCTAATTACGTATACATAAGTGCCACTTACAATCGTCATGGCTCGCCATAGGTGTTGAGGCTACATGCATGCACGGCTTTAGCCATGATGAAATCGCCACTGTTTGTACGCTTAAGGAAATAGTAATAAACAGTGCGGATTTACCTCCGGGGTCGAGTGATAACGAGCTCATCGACCGGAATAAGTATTAAATAAAATTGCCATAGTACAATCGAGTTCAACTACGCGACAAACATGTTCGCCTCGCTGAAAAACAAGATACGCGAAGAAACTGGCAGTGATTTGTCGAAATTGACTGCGAAAATCACGTCATCGACGGTGCAACGCATCGATTCGTTACGAGGTAAAGGTTCCACGTCCAGCTTGAACTCATTGGTATCGTCAGATGGGGTTAAAGATGACGTATCGGAGATAAGCAATGGCAAGAGCGAAGAAGACCTGAAGAAGAGATTGCATCGGCTGGAGGTGGAGTTCGTGAAGAAGCTGGATGATAAAGACAAGGAATGGAAAGAGCTGCTGAGTGACCGCGATCGGAAAATATCTAGTCTGGAAAAGG
>NBZA01000202.1:174470-205340 GCA_003054995.1 Aleochara bilineata
AAGGTAACTTATCTTTGATTCAAATCAAATCCTGCAATATTGATATGAATCCTTATCTGAACGTAGACTTTAAACAAAAGCTTGTCGAGAGACAAGAAGATAAAGAGCAGATTGAAAGTTTTCAAACACAGGAGCTTTCGAAAGTCAAACATTTAGTATTACTTAGAGAACAGGAACTTGAAGAACGTTCGAATCAATTAAAAGAGGCTAATATGCAATTGGAAAAGTTGCGCAGCGAAGTGAATCGACTGCGGCGGTTTGAGGAACAATTAAGCGATGTTCAAGTAAGTTTCTTATAACATTCGCTCCTATTTTATTTAAGTTTATATGTTTTGCTCAGCATTGCGCTGTGGGTTGTTAAATATTGAAACGAAATTTATTGACATACAATATGTGATTCCTTATCATGAACGCTTACAACTACAGATCATTAATTTCTTAACAATAACACATTCTTAACAATAATCATATTGAATGTTGATATGCCTTACTTATTTTACCAGCAATTTATTTAAGTTTGACATTATTTATTTTTTTAACATTAATTACAGTCTCACTGGCGTTAATTATTTGTTCGGCGGCAAATGCGTAATGTCGTATTCATTTCACCTGCAGTTTTAGTGTTCATTTTGCACTTGTGTCGCATTGTGTTGATAACAGGTATGTGCTACATGATTAATTATGCTTTAAATTAGCATGGGCTTATGTGATAACAAGCATGCATGTTTTTCTTTCTGCTGAAGTTGAAGTTTTTTAAAACTATGTGAGTTTAATGTTCGCAATCTGGGACAGCCGACCGACCAAATTGATGTGTTTTGGGTCGAATTTGCTATTAACATGCAATTGTTTCATTAAGTTGGTATCAGTTTCACGCATGACGATTTTGCATTCTGTTAAAATTACTAAACGTATGCAACTTAACTATAAATGTACGATTTTTGATAGCGTGATATTGTTCGTTAAATTTTACATTCATCATTTATTCATGATTGGTTTATTGTTTATTTTTGGTAAGAAGCAAGGTATCCCGTCAATAAATGGGTGCGCGGTTTCACAATTTATACTTTGATATTATTGTTTTCTTATATTCTAGATTGCAAATATGTTATTTGTTGTCGTGTACTGTTGCGTGGATGCAATCACATGGAATAAGATTTTATTCTATGCACTCACTTAATGTTCGTTGCTATTGGGCTTGTATACACGGCAATTTCAAAGTGTTATTATGATAGTTTTGAAATTTGTTCAGTTCGTTTGCTTCCCAACCAGCAAACCCGTTGCTTCAATTGCACACCATTCGAATATAGAGGTATGTGCTTTGTGGGCTTGATATTTCCACCTTATCTATAGTAGTTAACACTTACATATACGTGCTGGGCTGCAATTCGAATTGGTGATCGGCGATTGTGAACGAGCGCACATGTTATGTAATTGCAGGATGACTTGGAGAGCCTGCGACACTCGAGCGCGCGAGATATGGCTACGTTGGCGTCGGACTTGGCGAAGAGCGAAGAAGAGCGCCGACACTTGACCGACCTAGTGGCCATTCTGCGCGAGCGAAGCAATAGCACGGATAACTCCGGTCAGCATTTCGCTGCCGAGCGCAAGCTCCTCGAGCTGCGACTTGAAGAAGCGCACTTGCACCTTGCGGACATTAAGACCTCCTGGAGCGATAAGATCGCTTCGCTGGAAACACAAGTACATATTTGCAACTATTAGCGTGCGCCGGTTTTAAACACATCTTCTTGCAGGTAGGTAGACTCAGTCGGCAGGCGGCTGAAGAGGGCGCCGAGCGGAGGCGCGCGGTCGACGAGAAGGAAGTGCTCTTGGAGCGCGTCCGTCAGTTGGAGTGCGAAGTGGAGTGCAATAAGTTGGAGCTGAATAACAAGGACGCTAAAATGAAACGGCTCACTGTGGAGATTGAGGAGCTCTCTGGTGAATTGAAGAGTTTGCGCGCGGAGAGTGAGGAGGAAGTTGCGTTCTTACGAGAACAAATCGTGAGTTAAATGTAGAGATGCAGCAATAATAGTTATTGAGCGATATGAAGGACCACCTACCCTAACAAAAAATATACACCAGGAGTCAGCTGCTTTTTGAGGGACACACGCCTGTTATCAGTTTATTTGATACGGATTAAAATTTGATTTAACTTTAATTTAAGTTTTTATGTATTTTATCTACCGTTTTATTATTGTTACCATTTATTTTATAGACGTTTATTACTTGTAATAAATTTGTTTCTCAGTATTGTAATGAATGATTTTGGAGATTCTGTTTCGTGCCGAAATTTTAGTGCTTCTGTTGGCGTAGAATTGCGTTTAAACACAACCCACAGCTCATAACATGTTCGTAGTCTTGCTTTTATAATAAAATCATGTGTTTGGAATAACCGTATAACTTCTTGTTATAGCAAAACACCAAAATAGAAATGAAGGCTGTTAAGAAAAACTTAGAAAACACCGAATGCGAACTCGACAAGCACGAGGAAGAGTGCAGCAAATTGCGACTGTCTGTAGAGTCCGAACATCAAACAAATGCGTCCTTGCGACAGGCAATCACTCGCCTAGAGAAGGATCTCTCGGATGAGAAGACAAATAGTCTTAACGTACAGCGCACTTTGACGAGAGTTACCTCCGAAAAGAACACCGCATTGCTACGTAATGCCGAAATTTCCCAGCAAATGGAGCTTGTCCGGCAAGAAACTAGGAGACAAGAGAGTGAAATGCATGATTTATTGAATAAAATAAACCAACTGGAGGACGAAAATAATAAATACAAAGAAAGGGAGACTAAAGGGGTTGAACAAGAGTTGAGAAACACAATGGCAGTTCTCGAAGAGCAGTTGGCTGATAAAAATAAGGTTGGTTAATGTAAAACTTAGATATATTATTTAATCTTTAATAATGTGTTGGTTTCTCAGAATATTAAGACGTTACAACTCCGTCTTGCTGATATGAAGAAGACGCTTCAACAAGAATTGCGTACAACCAATTCTTTCTACGATAACAACGACACAGCGGCAATTCTAACTCCTAGTCAAACAACTACGCGAAATCACCAATATTCTAGTATACGAAAAGATGACGACGATGTCAACTTTACGTATCTCAAGCATGTAATAATAAAGTTCCTCACAAGTCGCGAGTACGAAGCGCAGCATCTTACGCGTGCCGTCTCCACACTGTTGAAATTCTCTCCGGAAGAGGAGAAGTTGCTGAATGATACGCTCGAGTGGAAAATGTCGTGGTTTGGATCACGGCCTAAGATCGGTAAGGGCCAGAATTCAAAGGGTTTACCACGTAGCTGATGGTTACTGTAGTAAACCCACTTTACCTTAATTATTCCGAATGACTTATGCCTTAACAAGTATGAATGGCAACTTATATTGGCTTGTTTCAGATGGTTAGATTAAGGTAACATTGGCGGAAAGGGACCACAGACACAAGTAAGGTTGGTTGATTTCTTTTTTTTATTTGTACTTGAAAATACATTTTATATCAAATTGGGCATTCATCATTTGGTGATGGGTCTCTTTCCGCTTATTTCCACTTTTCTACCGTTTATATATGTATGTAGCTATTGTATATTGACAACACCAATCACATGTGTACACCATTACTTAGATACATTCATACTCTTATATGGGAGGTTTTGGAAAGTTGGATAGATTTAACTATAATTATATGATAGATAATTTTAGATACCAAGATTTTAAACAGCCAAATCGTAAACATTCCTGAAAAGAAGAACATACGAAGATTTAGCAAGTATTCGATAGAAGTGAGTTAATATATGATTATCTGCCGGGTTGTACATACAAATGTTGCGAGCAGCATGGAAATACTGGATTAAAAATGTAAATAAATTTATGTAGACACTGATTATCAAATATGGGACGTGTAGAGACCGATTGAAACATGCATAAACTGCCAAAATTTTGTTATCTGTACAGACTTTTAAATTCAGATTCGTCAATTTCATTACTTAATTGGAAATTTATCTACAATTGTTGTGTATTTATTGTATATTTATTTTAGAAATAATAAAAGGATAAGAAGTAACTGTGTTTTTCAGTAAATGTTCAGAAAGTAAGACCGAATAAGTAAAGTTTATATTCTATTTATTTCAAAACGCGAGCAAATTAAAAAAAAACTTAAGGTTTCTTTTCGTTGTTTTCTGCAGCTGGAGCACTTTTAAAAGCTGCTGCATTTGGATTGATACTCTGGGGGGATTTTTCTTTAGTAAGTGGCGCCATTTCGGAGATATTAGTTTTTAGTTTACTCCCGGATTGGGGTTTTGGAACTGTCGGTGGTGTTTGATTTGTATTCGAATCTTTTTTCTCGACAATGTTAATTTGCTGGATCTTCTCTTCCTGGGGTACTTGGATAATGTTACTCTCAACCATACGTGCTTGAGGATTTACCGTTATCCTTACGACAGTGTTTTCTTTCTTTGCTTCTGGTTGTTTCACAGTCGGTTTTTGGCTTTCTGAAGAATTGCTTTTAACCTCATCTTGTTTTGTTGTCTTGGCGTTAATTGCCTGCTTTTCTTCCATTTTGCCTTCTTGGTTTATTATTTCAGATTCTGTTTTAATAGTTGTTGTTTGTTTTATTGAATCTTTATGCTGTTGGCTTTCTGAACTTTTACTTGTAGTATCACTTTGCTTTATCGTGTTTGCATTGAGTTTAATTGTCGGCTTTTCTGCCACTTTGACTGGTTGGTTTACTATTTTAGATTCTGTTTTAATAGTTGAATCTTTATTCTGTTGACTAGTCTTTAGTTTAGGTTTTTGTTCTGTTGTTGTTTGTTTTGTTGAATCTTCATTCCGTTGGTTTGCAAAACTTTTGATTTTACCGTAATCTTGCTTTATCGCCGTTGCATTTAGTTTAATAATTGTCTTCTTTTGTGCCATTTTGGCTAGTTCGCTTTTTATTTTATATTCTGTATTAATAAATGGATCTTTATACGGCTGAATAGTCTTTAGTTTAGGTTTTTGTTCTTTGGTAGTTACTTTTGCGATATTAATTTTCTGTTCAACATTTTCCCTTTTTAACGTATCTGTGCCTTTGCTTGCTTTTGCAATAACATTTGGCACATCTGGTTCTTTAGGCAGATTCATTGGAAAAACATTCAGAGGAACGTACATCTTTTTGTTAGGTGTTTGGTTAGTAATTCTTTGTTCGGTTTTTGGTTTGTTGCCATCTCCATGTGAAAACGTTTTCTGCTCATCGATAAGGTCCTCCAAAGATAGAGGTTGTTTTTCTGGTGTTTCCATAGTTAACAATTGAGAAGGTAATTTTAGCTCTTTGTATGCCATATAGTTTGTATCGAGAAAGTAAATCTTTTCTTTTTCAGGGTCAAGTCCTTGCTCAATAAGACTTTGTTTGTCTGCTAATTGGCCAATCATTTTAATTTCATCCACAAGTCGGACATACTGTGGTAACCAATGCTTGGGCATGTGGTTTACCATTGCTTTAAGAAAAACGGTCATATTTAAGGTTTCTTTGGGATCTTCAATTGCCAAAACTTCAATGTCATGTTGGTTTCCTAACTGAAAAGTTATTAATTTTGTAATTTAATATAACATTAATATGTAGGTAAATAGTTACAGATATGTTATATGAAGCACAGGGTTTGTTGCAGAATTTTGCTGCAATATATTCTACTTCTTCGGAAGTTATTAAATTGTTCATCCAGGCACGATCCGGCTCTTTTTTCAAAGGACGTAGGTAAAGTTTCTCATCGATTGTGAGAATTTCTCCATTAGTGATAGCTATATCTCCATTCTATTGAAATAATAATACTGATAATAAGAATATATTAATACTTATTCACAACTTACTTTAAACACATTTTTGAGTATTTTTACTTTACCAGGGATTGGTAAGTTTTCATTCCAAACACGTATCAACATGCCAGGCTCTCCTAAACAATTCAAAAATCATAGATAAATATGTTAAATTTTCATGCAATCTTAAACAAACCATAGTCACATAATTGACATGAACCATTTTCATTTCTCACTGGTATATTTTCACTGCCAAATACTTTAATAACGTAGTGCGGAAATAAGAAACTCGGAGCTAGTTTAGGTCTAAAACCAATAACACCCACCTTGCCTTCCATGTTAACTAAGAAAATTAAACAAAACTTTGCATTGCAATTTGAAACTGAATATCCTTAAACTTACTTAAATTTGGTTCATGACTCAAGGGGCTATACACTTCATACATCTTCGTACCAAATCGATTAACAAATTCCTGCCAATAATCATTTTCTAAACCACTTCCGTACATGACTTTCACAGGATGAAATGCTTCAATTGGACTAATTCTTGTGAGTAAAAGTCGTTTACACATATTTCCCGCATACTGTCCAACAGTACAGTTGTAAATATAACACTCCTTAAAGTAATCTGTGGCGGAAAATTTAGGACGCAAGACAATAGGTACATTGCTGGTAATTGAAGGTCCAACACCTAGAATCATACCAGTAATTTCATGCAACGGAGTAGGATTGTATATTTTATCATTAGATTTCAGATCTAACATCAACGCCGTTGAATTTGAATCACACAGGAACCTGAAAAATAAATAAGTAGTTTTTATGCTACCTACTTTACTATTACTGTCTACAAATTGTTTACTTTTCGTGTGTGATTATGATTGGTTCCAAGAACTCTGGATCATCAGGACTAGTCATTTTCAGTAATGGGTCTTTATAGTGCAAATTGAGAAAAACTTCCGGTTCATCATTGTATTCTTTGAGAAGTTCTTCCTCGAGAACGCGAAATTCTGGTTTCTTTGCTTTATGTCTTATTTGAAAAATGGTCTTATCTGTAAAGTCTTGATAAACATTATCAAAAGCATGCATTAATTCATCATCAAAGATGATTCCTTTGCATTGCGTATTGGCAATTGCATTCTTCAGGGTGTCTTTTCGAATGTTGGTATTGATCAGTGCAGTGATCATACCAAGTTTGGACAAGCCTAAAATAATTGCCACTAACTCAGGACTATTCAAAGTAAATATTGCAATAACATCCCCTTTTTGAAAGCCATATTTTTGCATCAGACGGGTTGTTCTGTTAGCATAGCTTTCTATCTGCAAATAATACATAAAACATTGCTCTTAAGTAAATCTCGAGTCTTACATCTTTGTACTTCCAAGATTGATCGTGCATTTGTAGCATTAGACGATCAGGGCTTTTCTTTGCAGCTTGCGAGAATACTTTCGCCAGAGTTAAGTTTTCATTCTGGATCCTTTTTGCAAGATACCAACACTTCGAATATCTCCACAAAAATCTACAGACAAGGCTTGGTAGTTTGGTAGTTTTGTGCGTTTTTGAGAGTAAACTTACTGAATATCACGGTTGAATGTCTTTGACATTACCTCAATGTCTTTTGAATGGAAGAGGAACAATGGTATGGCACCGCAAAACAAGTACGCCTTCCCAAATACCATTGATATGAAGCAAATTGCGGAGCCTGTAGCGACCCATCCCAGTGTTTTAGAATTAACATTGGCCACATCTTTGATCAATTCTGGTTGTTGTTGTTGGTCTTCTTGTGGCCTTGGTAGGTTAGTTGGCTTACTCTGTAGTTGCTTCATGTGTCCAGATATTGCTCCAGACGTTATGTCCGCCGACAGATGAGTTTCCTTTTCCTTCTCGGGTTTATTCTTTGGGCCATTATCACCGACTGGTGGCGTATTAGTTTTCAGTAATCTTACAACAACTACTGGTGAGATTGAAGTCTGCAATCCACAACTTTTCTTAGACAACAGCCGTGCTAACATCTTCTCGCTTGTATCTTAGATTAATTTCTAATAATTTAACTTATTTCTTAAAGCGCTTGCTAGCTCTGCGTTACCAAAACGAATGATTTAATGCCCAATTCAATTCAATTACATAATGATTTCTGAAGGGATGTTGACAGGAATTTTTGAGTTGTCTAATATCTTGCATACATAAATAAGATACTCGTTATTAGAAGGCCTAGGAACTTGTTGAATGTTTATTTCAAACAAATTGACGCACGTGATTCAATGAAGCAATCAATTCATCAAAGCTTATCTACCCCTGCTCGGGTTTCAATTGTGTGCAATTACAGAGAGTCTCCTAATACGAGAATAAATAGGAGTCGGTGCTAAACAAGCACAATTGTTTAACATGCCCACCGTGCCCACCACACCGCCGCCGATTTCTAGTCGGGGGCTTCCTGTGCTGTCGCTCCTTGCGCTTTCTGTACGTACGCAAGTCGTGCGTTTGATCATCATCATAATCATTCACCTCGCGTCCCGAGTACCAAGCAGATCACTCGTTCGCAATCATCTCGCGTCGCTTGTTCTTAGATAATCACAAAGCAATCCGCAAGACTGCACGTGAACGAATCTTTAAAGTTGAGTAAACTTTTACTCTTTAAATCTGGCATTCAATCAAATACATACTAGAGACCGGTGGTGCTTAAAATATGCGGTTTTTTATGTGTGCTCAGTGTTGATCTGGTAACAGGTTTTGTTCTTTGCGTATTTTTTATGTAAGTTTAAATCGCAAACGTTGACATACAAACTCAAACTTGCCTAGAAGCTAGTGACGTTAATACTGACATTTTATCTATTCTAGATGATAAATTTAAATTTATGAAGTGATTTGTGTATTGGGACTGATTTGAGATAGTTAAACAATGACGACTAATGGTAGCACGCCTATTGACAAGGTAATTAATTGAATTTATGCATACATATTTTAAATTATTATGCAGTAGTAAAGTTGTGAGCTACGCAATTGTTTTTATTTATTGGAAAGACCGGTGCGGCAGTGACGTGCTTCTGATTTGAAACTGGAATTAGTTTCGAACGTGTTTAACGTGTTTTGCATCTTAATTTGCAATTATTATTTCATCCGGCCGGCGCGCGCTACCATAAACTGAGAGTTTTAATTATGTTTCACAGTTAAATATACGCTTAATGATTGATGTTATGTAAATACGAATAGTTTTCTTAATAACTTATTATTTCAGTGATAAGGGTTTTGATTAATTAATTATCTAAAACATTAAGATATTGACAGTTATTAAAAGAAATTCTAGGTAAAAGCTAGTACCTACTTGTTTAATAAGGTAACTTATGATGGTTACCTTAAACTTTAGTCTAATTACATAAACAACGTGTTATGATAACTAGCAATAACACATAAATAAATGTCGGCTTGCAATAATTAAAGCAATTATTTAATTAAAAATGTAAGAAATCAGTGACGTTGACGTGACTTAGATAACTGCATTTTAATAATGAGTTTCTATTTAAAAGTGTTAATTTATTTCAGGGATTTTTGACTAATTTTAAAGCACTTTAGTGTGCTGTGTTCGGCAATTATTAACCTTCTGTATCTTATAGGCGTTTTACATTAAAAAAATTCCACATTTTTGTTATGGATACGAATGTTACAAATTCCCCAACGTGAATCATTTGTTGTTGATTGATATAGAACAGCACCACAACACACTCTGGGAAAAACAAACAGAAAAGTTTGTAACCATTTCTTTATTCGCCTTGCAATTAGCAGTTGTAGGTAGAAAAAGTGACCATTGAGTGCTTGCTGACTGGGAGAACACTGGAAGGATTAAGTGTAAAAAGCGGTCATTGCACTTTGTAACCAATGACAATAATTAAGTGCACTTGTATTTGTATGTAGTTGTAGCGAATCCAACTTTCCATATATGCACACACAATTGCGTCTAGCAACCAGTCAACAAGTGCAACTTTGTATGCCTCGCCTCATAATACAACAAAACAACATTATGTTTGTATTCTACTTTGTTTCTTCTTCAAGCTATAATGGGAAAAGAATGCAAATTGTTCTAATTCATAACCTTTTAAAAAGTCATCAGGTTATCATGGTAACAATTGAACAATTAATTACTCATCATAAACAATGATAAATTTATTGCTTAAGAACTTTTTTTCAAATTACTTCAATGACATTGTCGTTTACTGGCTATGATTTGAGTTTGTCGTTGCAAGTAACACTTGACGTCTAACAGCTTTTCTCCTTTCTTTTGTACAAGGAAATTATGAACAATTAGCTGCCACTCTAACTTTCATAATTGTTTTTATACAATAAAGTGAAAAACAAACCACAAGGAAAAGAAAACTGCAAAAACTGGCGATCATCGTACGAAGACCGCCATGTCTTCAATTTTTGGTCTACTAACATACTTTACAAGAACCTAACGTAGCATTCAACTAAAGTTGAATACGAATGAATGACGTCTCGCTCTTGGACACCGTTTAAGTCAGAAATGTGTTTACGTTGTTAGTTATAAATGATTAGTTAAATTTGAACCAGTGAGTAAGCAAGAACAAGAAAAGCTTTAAAGTTTGCAGGTGCTTTCCACTGTTGAATCTAGATCATAATTAATACTAAATGTGACTTAAATTAATTTATAAACAGTGACTAAATTAAATTTACGTGTTCCAGAATGTGCGTAAGTACGACATAAATAAAAATCTATTAGGTTAAAGCTTCATAATTTGTTTTAAAACTTTCCAGTCATAAAACTAATGCTCTTTTTGATAAGTTTCAATTGAACCTTTAGGACTACTTAAATATTATGTAAGAAAATAGAAAATCTATTGCGTCAAAAGCCAATCAATCAAATGCATGCGAATAATTCTTGCATAACAAATATTACCAATAAGCATAACATTTATCTTGTGCTGCTAATTTAAGACAATTTTTTATAAATTAAACATCATTTGCAAAGTCGGGCATTGCTCATGTATATTTGATGGAGATATTAATCCACAATTGCCTCTCATTTATGTTTACGAAAGCATAAGACCGGAACTGCAAATGAAGAAATTTGAATCAGAGCGCAACCATATAATTAAATCTCATTTTATTTTCATACTAATCAACATTTACTTTATTCGAATATGTGTTACTTTAATTTCGAAATGCGCAGAAATATAACATAAAATAACTACATATTTTCTAATTATAAATAGAACGAGTATGGAATTATTTATAACTTTAAACTTTACTTAAAGTTTACTTACAATTATTTTCTGGTATTATTCGAACAAGAAAAAAGTAATTACATAAACATGTAATTATTTATGCTAAAACCAAGATAATATATGGTTGTTATGATTAATCAAGACATAAGTAACCACTTAACCACTAGGTGCGGATGTGCAATTTGCAACTTGCATAAGTAATTATTAAGAGTAGTTTTTACGCAAATTAATCTAATTAAACTAAATGTTTTTTTTAAAGTTAGCGTAATATAATGAGCTTAATGGTCAAACGTCTGTATTGCTCTTATTTGGAAGAATATGTGTTTAATTCAATTCCGTTATTCGATGTAAATTTATTTGTGGATCAACGTCAACGTCGAAAGGTCTCATTATTCATTCATAACTTGTCATTCACTATAGACTGCCATATCATTGTTCATCTACTATAATAAATAAAATTACCTAGAATACCTTGATTTATTCTACGGGTTAGAAAGTTAGCAAATATATGGCAAAAGTTGTTAATTTCAAATCATTTTATAGAGAAAGTTGTCATTTGTGTGCCTTTATTTGCAAATATTTTAAATATAAATTGAATTTATATGATATACATACATATACTTATTAGTACTTAGTCATTATTTTCATTATAAAAAACTATTTTTAAAATGCTACAGATGATATGCATTTTACAAACGAGTTTCCAGAATATGAGTACCACATGTATATAAAATAACTTAAACTACATTTCAAATAATTTGTTCAATAATAAAAAAAATCAAGCCTCATTAAATATGCTAATACCTAAATATAGCTATTAAATTTATTATTTAAACTTGAATCGTTTAAACGTATATGCAACGCTTAACATACGTGTACGAAGAGAAGTCTATATTGCAGTTTGTTGTCTATGCATTTCTCAACCAACAAATGTTTACAGTCCCGTTATCATTAAATTTATTCATTATCTGCTGGTGTTAAAGTTGCTTCATTGATAAAGACGTTTGTAAATGTTCATTATATAATGAGCATTTAGTTAACTTAAAATCAGTAAGTATTTAAAACAAATCAAAACACTAAAGTATTTTAGATTTACAAGGATCTCTTATAATTTTTAAGATGTACTTAGCAAATACTATTGGAACGTGCAAATTATATGCAAGAACATTGACGCATATTAATGAATCGTTAAGTGGAATTTAATAGTTTGAACGGGGAACAAACAAATGCATAAACGCAAAAATCGCACACCTAAACATAACCTTGATAGCGAACCAATGCAAGGCTTTTGAAAATGTGTATTTACCGATTGTGAGTTATACTAACCCACTTTCTACGGCCTACCATAGCTTGACTGCCTCTCGTATTCATCTGTCTTCTTATTTTCCAATCTCTTTAACTTTGGAAGAAGTTAACAGATGTTTCTATTGCGCTCTGTTCAAAGTCATTACCACGGGTGAAAGGCAAGTTTGCGAAAAATATGTTGTGCATACGCTTTCTTCCTGTAATTGATGGATCAATAATGTTTCTATGTCATCATACACTTTTCAAAGTACCTACTTATTGGATTTATAAAATTTCTAACACTTACCTATGGAAACTATTATTCTACGAGTCGTTAGTTGTACATATTAGATAACATATCGAAACACGTGGAAAATGTTTTATCACTTTTAAGAATTACAAAACTGAATTTGCATTGCAAATTTGTAAAGACTTTGTTGCTTGTTTCATTCATAAGTTTGCTGATTACAGGTTCACGGCCGGCATGAGGGTGACCCTGAGGTGGGAAAGCTGCCCGAGGAAGAGGAGACCGAAGAGGGTGACGCCAACGGCAACGACATCTCACAGGTCCACACGCTGCCCGCCAGCGGTGGTGACCACGCTGATCCGGAAGGCCAAAACGGAGGAGGCAAATTGAAGTCGGAGAACCGCAGCAGCGGCAAACAGCGCCGTGAGCCACCGCGCCAGCCGCGCCGATACAAGTCACGGCCGGTGCGCGTCCTAGTTCGTCGGCTGCTAGTCATGAGTGCGGTCGGTGCAGTTATCGCCGGCTCAGGCGCGCTCATCTGGTACTTTCTGGGATGGCAATCGGTGGTTCAGTTGGTGCTAGTTGCGATTGTCGCCTATCTTGCCACTGGAAAGTACAAATGGTTCGTGGTAGCGATCAAAACTGCCCCAAGGGATGTGCGGTAAGTAATCAGTGCCATGTGCGCACTATCAATCACTATCAGTAGGTCCATATGCTTATCACACTCACTTACAGATATTGATCAGTTTTGATAAAGGCTCAAAGTATACAAACAGAAATTTGCTATTAGTTTTACATTACGTAGACTTTGTTTATAATAGTTTCTAATAGTTTAATTGCGGTTGCGGTGTTGATTGTTTAAGCGCATGCGGTATTTACGCAAAACGCTTACCTTGCAAAAGTATCATTTACTTCATGCAAATGCGCAATGAATTATCACTAATTTTAGTTCATTAAACTGGTCTGATTTACCTTTGACTTGCGTTGAGACGCTCAAAAGTATTTGCATTTACGTTGATTTGCCTCTACTAATAGAAAAACTCCAGTTATGCGTAAACAATGTGCGTTTTTTGTATGTTTGTCGTGCACAAAGTAGTTTTGTTTTGAACAAATTATTATGTTTAACTAGCGTAATAATAATTGCCATTGATTTATATTAATTTGATTAAATTGCCATATTTTGGAACTTTTGGCTTGAAAATTTTGGCTATTAATGATATTTAAATTATGAAATTCAAATAGTTTTAAGTTTTAGTTAATTTCAGTATTGTTTTCCATAGAACAATAGTCAATTATGTCAATTCATCAACTTGATTTTGTGCCCTTTAATGTTTTATTGTCTATGATTTGTCTTTTGTGCTTTTCATCATACACAAAAATTCTATCATCGTCTGGAAAATGAAAATTTCTCATACTGTTATGTTACTTATCTACATATCTTACACGTTATTGTATCTGCCTACTTGTTGTCGACCGCATTTTAAGCATAAAGTGAAAGTTACTTTAAGTATGACTCTAACCCGTATATTTCCATTTCGTTATATTCACGCAGCTACAATATTAAGTTCTCGAAGAACTCATTAAACTTGATCCAAAATGTTCATTAACGTTCATTATGACTCATAATGTATTGAAACTTTAATGAACTTCATGTCAATCATTGAATTTCAGGGCCCTTTATGGATATGTCAGACTGCTCATTCAAATCAAAGGATTCCAACGCAAAGACTTAATACTTGCGGATATCTTTAAGCAACATGTGAAAAAGCACCCAAATAAAACATGCATAATCTACGATGACCAAGAATGGACTTTCTCGGAAGTGGAAGAATTCAGTAACAAGATAGCGAACGTATTCAAGTCGCACGGATATAAGAAAGGTGACGTTGTCGCGCTTTTCCTGGAGAACAAACCTGAATTCATCTGCACATGGCTTGGGTTATCAAAACTCGGCGTTATTGTCCCGCTGATTAACACAAATCAACGTTTGACTTCTTTGGTGCATTCAATAACGATTGCGCGTAGCCAAGCGGTTATTTTCGGAGGTGAACTTTCCGAAGGTATATTATTAATAGTTTAAAATGTCCAGTAGTTTGTATGTATATATATTTGTTTTTTCTATTAGCTATCCGTGATGTCTTGGATAGCATTGAATCAAAAGTGGCGCTCTACGAACTGACTGGCTTAAGAGAACAGCCACAATCATTGCATCCCAGCTTCCGTAACCTGAATGGTCTCTTAGCTGAAGCTAACCCAACGCCACCGCAAATTACAGATAAAGTTGGATATTACGACAAATTAGTGTACATTTACACTTCAGGCACGACTGGCCTTCCTAAAGCAGCCGTTATTACGAATTCAAGGTACGTCTTGGTAATTTACATCGTTGGATTGCGATTTTATGAATTCTTTTATTATACTTCAGGTTCATTTTTATCGCGGCTGCTATTCATTGGCTTGCACGGTTTAAGTGTAGTGATCGGTTTTACACACCTCTGCCTTTATATCACACTGCTGGCGGTTGTATGTCCACTGGGCAAATGCTCATCTTCGGCAGCACGCTTGTAATCCGTAAGAAATTCTCCGCTTCAGCATATTTTGCAGACATTCGCAAGTACGACTGCACAGTTGCGCAATACATTGGCGAAATGTGTCGTTATGTCTTGGCGGTGAAGCCAAATGAAGAAGACTCTAACCACAAGCTGCGATTGATATTCGGTAACGGTTTGCGGCCGCAAATTTGGGAAGAGTTTGTACAGAGGTTTAACATTCCACGAGTGGCCGAATTTTATGGTGCCACTGAAGGCAATGCTAATATTGTTAATGTGGATAATACTGTCGGTGCAATCGGTTTTATTTCGCGAATCATTCCCTCGGTTTACCCCATCAATATTATCAAAGTTGATCCTGCAAGCGGAGAACCTTTGAGAGATGCGCGAGGGTTATGCCAGTTGTGTAATCCTAACGAACCGGGGGTGTTTATTGGGAAGATTGTCCCGGGAAACGAGTCGCGTGCATTTTTAGGATATGTTGACAAAGCCGCATCTCAGAAGAAAATTGTACATGATGTTTTCGTGCACGGAGATTCTGCGTTCTTGTCTGGTGATATTCTAGTAGCGGATGAATTGGGCAACTTGTTCTTTAAAGACCGCACCGGCGATACATTCCGCTGGAAAGGAGAGAACGTTTCCACATCGGAAGTCGAAGGCGTTGTTAGTAATGTTGCCGCTTACAAAGATGCAGTTGTTTATGGTGTAGAAGTAAGACATATTTATACCACGTATGCCAATGAGAATGAAACTTATTGTTTTGTATTCGTTTATTATAGATTCGAGGTCAAGAAGGCAGAGCTGGAATGGCAGCCATTTTGGACACTGAAGGCACGCTGGATTTAAAATTGCTGGCAGAGGGTATACAAAAGCATTTACCTTCGTATGCCCGACCAATTCTTCTACGAATATTAAATAAATTAGAAATGACTGGTAAGTTTATCATTTATTAAGGTCAGATTAGGTCTTCAGGCAACTGGGTAGTTTTCTAATATATTTGTTGTAAAAATTTTAACACAGGTACATACAAACTAAGGAAAGTTGATCTACAAAAGGAAGGCTTTGATCCAAAGGTTATCAAAGATCAATTGTATTACTTGGACAGCAAAACAAGTAAATATCAGCCTCTCACTTCTGAAATCTATGATAAAATCAACACGGGGGTAATAAGACTATAAGTTTTTAATGATATAATATTTATGGATAATGGCAGCTCCTATTTACATAGGCATCTAATTCTAAGCAAATAACATTATAAGAACATAATCTTAACGCAAATGTGATTGATTGTTGTCTGTTATATAGGCGCAGCTAATGCGCACATATTTATATACACAAGAGAATATTGTTTGTTATTTATGGTGATGATGCTAAGACAAGCATATTTTTATACGTACGTGGAGACGAATTTTTGCGGTGTTCAAAAGTTAAAAGATCTATTTTCAAAGCAGGCAATGCTCTTAGATTGTACTTACATAAACGAAGAATATGTTAGGGTATGCATATTGATATATTTATTGGTGTATTACAACACACTGTATAACTGATAGGATTTTATGCAATTAGATCAAGTTATCTCGAAGTCAACATAGAAGAAGTACCTATATTGTTCATTTTGTATTTGATGCTTGGTTTAAGAAACTTTCCTCCAAGCTGGGATAAACTTTTAGTTCATGGTCCAGTCTATAAGAAACGAGATAGTAAGTAGTAATTGCAATAAGAAAATGAAAAGCAATAACAACTTACGCTTTAAAGCCCTCGTGGATCTCGTTCGCTTTGGATGGATCGCAGATAATTACAGATTTTACGTTTTTCGGGTCGAATAACCCTGCTATGTACTTATCCACTCGGTTTAAGTCGTCGATTGTCACCTCATTGACTCCTTTAATTAGCCGTCTGTTATATTCAAAGTCAATACCATGACAGTACGAAGTCAACGACAAACTGATAACCGCGTCAATAGATTTTTCTTCGTCGATAATTTCGTATGTTAATGAGCTTTTCGCTGCATCTAATAAGAGAGCATTCCATTCGCGGGCTTGTACTTGGTGCTGAGCAATGTCTCTGGCTTCTTTGTAAGCTGCGAGAATATCCTTTGCTTGAGAGAAGATGAGGTATAATAATCCTTCGTTCACTTTCATCAGAATGGTGTATCCTTTGGCGTATCCTTTTTCTCGTATTCGGTTCCACATCGGCCCTTCGCATTGAATTAAATACTGAATATAGAGCATCAACGCTGGGATATCAGTATCATGATAGTCTTTAATTGCCGGGCTTGCTTGTAAGAAATAGAACGCATCAGTGTTATTCAGCCCAATAATACACGATAAGTTTGTTTTGTGAAATTCAGGTAGAATGAATGTATGATCGCTAGTCACATGAAGCCTTAACATAAAAAACAACAAATATTAGTCATAATTGCGGTCAAATTAACAGTAAGAATTTACGGTTTAGGATCTTTCTTATCTCGGAGATTATCCGGCAAGAAATTTTCCAATATCTGAGGCACATTGTCGACTTGGTCTAGATTAGTAGCAACATATAAAACAACATTACCAGGGTTCGTAATGATAGATCTAACCAGTTCTATATTTTTAAGAATAGTATCATCTCCAGCGTCCAAACTGTGTATAAGTTTAGTGAGAAAAGCTTCTTGCACTAAAACGCCATTCATATGTGGGTTAGTTCCAGGGGCGAAGAGCATAGCTTTCATGGCATAAGACAGCAGGGTATGAGGGTCCCGTTTAGCAAACGGGGTATCGTTTAGCATTTTATGCGCTAAATAATATATAATATGCTCGTCAATGACAGAGTGGTACAATATTTCCTTAAGTTTGGCAATGCCTTTCTCAAATTCACAAGCTTCCACTTGCAAGGTCACTACGGCAGTCGCAGGATAAGGACCAGTTAGGAAAGTATTTCCTACATTGACCCCTAACCCAAGCATGCCGTGCCAAGATAACGCTGTTTTATTCAAATCAATAATAACTTCATCTCTTGCAACGTAAGTTTCACCCCGTTTAACAGCAGCTTCAAAAATTATTTCCAGAAATATTGGCAAGTATACCCGCAGTTCTTGGGGCACTGATGATGTATCCATCAACGCAAAGATCTAAACATTTAAACAATGTAAGAAGAATAATTAAGAATAAGATACTAGGAACGCACATAAGCAAAGTTGGTGCGAACATCATCTAAGTACGTGAAAACCGGTGTGAAATTCAAATTGATTCGACTTTTACAGCTGGAATCAGTGTTAAATCGACCGATAGAATGGTATAACATCTTCTCGTATGTAGGAATTGCGAGAGATTTCAATAATTCTTGGGGGGGTCGACGAGCATTCAATGTCATTGCTTTTTCTAATTTCTCGCCCATTTTTGCTAGGGTTTCAGCTGACAATTCTTTCATTCTCTCTTCCAATCTACGTTTCTCGTTATTTTCCCAAGATATTTTCTCAACTTTACTTGGCAGTCCTCGGAGTGATATATGCTTGTTATTAATCAAATATTTCATCATCAAGTCGGTCCAGTATGACCTAGGTTCGTCGAGTAATTTTTTAAGACTTGCCAATGGATTTGCTCTTTCTTTAAGCTACAAAGTAAAAATTGAAGTTCTAATTATATTACACTAGATTTGATCCAAATATTTACTTCTTCCTGTGATTTTCCATATAAAATATGGCCAACAATCATATACGTAATATTATTTTGAGGATTTCCTTCTAGTTGGCTGAGATATTCGAGAATATGACGTTTTATAATATTTTTCAAATGCTCCATATGAATTTCGGTGTCATGTGCGATTCTATTTAATGTGTTTTTTATCTTTCCCAATATTAAAGCAGATTTTTTCTGAGGAACGTTGTGGAAAATAAGAAACAGGCAAGTTTCTGAATATTCAGCTAGGTTGAATGAAACGTTACTTGCAAATGGTTCAGATACTTCTACAAACTCTCTGTGCAAGGGACTGATGGGTAAAACCGCAAGGTATTTCATTAAAATTGAGAGAGCCCTGAGAGTATACTGTTCAGAAAGCGGAGGCCCACGCCAGCCTATATAAAATAAACCGTGAGTTTCATGGTCGGAGGGATAGCGCACATCAATATCTTCTTCAGTCTCAAACGCTGGAACCGGCGATTGCCAAGGACGCACAAATTCGCCGCGATCACCCTTACTGAGTATTTTAGACTCAACTTTTTCAATAGCAGCAAACACAATGCTAGGCTCGATGGTTCCAGTGACTATGATTGTCAGATTCTCAGGACGGTAATATTTCTTGTGATATTCACGTACTTTCTGTATGTTGGAATTTTCAAGAAGGTTTTTCACCAAACCACCAGTTTCTACAGAATACCCGCAGGCCCCTGGGTATAATTTCTTCATCAATACCCCATGCATATGATTTTCAGGCATTTCCTCTTTTTCTTTCAATTCAAAATAGACAACTCCGCCATCTTCTCCCCTTTGGTTGATGTGGTGAGCTTCAGTAAGATATCCTTCATCCTGTAGTGAAAATAACAGGAATAATTGTAAATTTAAGTATAGTTTAGTTTTTTCTGCATACAGTCAAAGTTGGATAGAAAATGTGATCTAAATAGATGGGCAGTAGCTTAATAAAACCATTTGCTCCTGCTGTTTCCAACATGTAACAGGTATGGTCCACATTTGTACAGGCATTTGACCCAAATGATAGAGTGCGATTCGCAATTTTATCAAGAATACGATAAGGATAGTCTTCACTTCCTAATAATATCATATGCTCCAAAATGTGTGGTAAACCATCAGCATCATGAGCTTCAGTAGCTATTGAAACATAAAATATGTTTAACGGTTTCTCATCATTTCTATAATAATTTTCCCAAGATAGAAATATAAATACCGAGAGAGAAATATCCATTAATGATAGGCCCTTCTGTTTCTGCAAAGATTACTGTTATTCCAGTTTTATTGGATTTATATGTGTGTAATGGTAATTTGTCGTAGGCACACAAGGAATATTGATGTTCGAAAGAATGATCTGTGTTGGTAGACATTTTGATATCAAGTTAAATTTAAATTTGAAGCGTTTACCAAATCGTTTTTTATTCACAGTTAGTGAATAAATAATCACACATCACTTGTTTTGCACAGTCAACTCGATTTTCCACAGACTATCAGCCCTCTATATCAAAAAGAAATTTAAAATTTGATAAGTTGGTTGTCTATATTGACTTTCAGTTTGAAATGGAAGAGATTCAAATGCAAGAAGTTGAATAAACGCGAAAGCGGACAACCTACGCAGTCCGTGGAGTTCCGCTACGGCGCGACTTCTTTGGACATTACTTAGCTAAGTTTTAAGACATTCACTCACGGCGAGCGCACGCGCAACGCCTCGCTTCTTGAGCGTTAACATTTAGACGAAATCGACGAAGAAATTTCTACCTCCGTCAGTGGATACCGCGTCCAGCTGTTCGCGCACCTCGTCGAGTGCTCTTCCTGCTGCTTAACAACAATTTAAGAACTATTAATCCACGACAAGACACACGAAGACGACATGAACGATGTGCGATTCCAGCGATAACACTTGATCTTTACTGATCTGTGCGCGCTATCAGCGTTTGAAAAAGTTTCGAACCATGAGTAAACTCAAACTTAAGTTTAAAGTGATAGTGAAATAATCAATAGACATTAGTGATATTTATTTTTGGAATTATTCTTCTATAAGTCCTAGTAGAAGTTTTCGTAAGTATTTATTCTTGTTAAAACTTTCTTATCGTTCCTTTAAGACATAGTCAAGACACACTTTCATATTTTGTTGAATGACTCCGTTAATTTGACGCATGTATAAAGTGTACCAGAACTAACAATCGCAATTACAACGATTTTATAGGCTTTATAATAAAACATCCTGTGAGTTTCAAGCACTGAACGTGCTTCTACTTTATAAGTGCGTTCAATAAAAGTCAATTTTTATTGCTGAATGCTTGGATTCGTTACTTCACGAAACTAGATACATACCTATTCACAATCAGACAATAAAACAGCGCAGCGGATTGAAATTGGTCGTATCAATTGAGAGATCTTTGACAATTAGCATTTTGTAAACAATACGAATGAAATTGGAGGAAATTTCACAAGCTTTTCCTGATAAAATCAAAATTCACAAATCGACAAGGTTAAGCAAACAGCAAAACAGGTGGAATGGACTTTCAAAAGTTTCAATACACGTTTAGTATTCTGACATTTACAAAAAATCTGGCTAAGAAATCATTGAATATATAATATCGAACGTCACCTCTAAGTTTATGTCGGTTTCTTATAGGCAAAGCCAGGTCTAGATACAAGTCAAGTTCTCATTTGGCATTAATAATAATTTTCATACAATAACACACTGGTAAATATCACTTTGTGCACGCCGAAGGCTGACGTGGACGTCTCTTTGTACATTACACTTTGAAATGTGAAAGGTGACTTACTTGGCCAGTCAATTTCAATTAAACGGCGTTTGTTTATCGCCCGAAATTTCAATAGCCGTCAGAAATGTAACAGTGAAGAATCATTAGTTACAACGCCAGTCCAGTCAGTCATTAATTACCTACTAGTTGAAGGTCCAATCAGTAAAATCCATATGAGTAATCCACGCAGAATATATAAATAGCTTTCTTGTGTTGTTCGCATGTTGCGTATGCAGATATTAAGTAACTGTGAACGACTCATCTTACCGTACAACATTACATTATAATACCTATATGGCCGGCCATCATTGACACTTAATCTTCGTGCATTGTGCGCCGGCTTATGACGAATTTGTAATTGCATTTATTGTACGTCGCTGCTACGTCAAGATGAAAGAAGTCTGATGATGATGCGTCGGCTTGCAAGAAATATGATACATTCGATTAAAACGTAATGTAATTGTGAGACGAGTTATGGATGCAAGAAGAAAACCTTGAAGCCTGCTCTTGGTTGCGTAAGTTTGGGTTCCGGTATCGAAGACACACTTTTTACGAAGACACAATTCCAATTCGATCCTAATGACGAATCCAAATAGTTTTGCGAGTGCGTGTCTAATGTTTTGCAACTTTACACAAGACAAGTCATAAGAAAAACAACAAAAGTGCATTACAGTTGTTCTTTCTTAATACTAATCAGAGCATAACTATAATACAAAACTAATACAACTGACACATAACTCAATAGTTACTTCAGCAACAATGGTTAGTTATTTATTTTAAAATTTTGGTTGCAAAAAAATCATCATTGAACAAATTCGTTGTGCTTCTTTGATTATTTATTAACCACTTGAGCAATGAGTGTAATAAGTCAATACATAATTAAATTTACACTTATTACACTCATAATCAGTGCAAAAGAATTAATTAATACTAATTGTGTGCTCATCATGCACCTGATCATTGTATTCCTTTGTTAGAATTTCAAAAAACACAAAGTGCATTTAAAGAACAAGATAAGACGTTTGTACTTGTAAATGAAGTAATTATTCGACATTCCAAGTGTCTAAACACAAAGGTAACTTGAATGGAAGTACTTGACAAGTAAAATTGGTAATTAATTAGAAACAACTTACTAGATACGGTTTGAATTTGACCACAACGGTTTAAAACTTGCGAAACTAGTAGTTCTCAAGCTAAGTAAGAAATTGATGAGAATATTTGCAATATTGCGCTGGATATAGATGTATGGAGGAATTTGTGTTGCGAATCCTCGATATACATTGTCGCTGGAGGAGTTAATCACCGATATATATTTCATTGATGATGCATGCCAAGACGGCGCGAGCACTTCTTCAAGTTCTTCTCGGCGTGCAGCGGCTGGCGGACTCGTGTTGACCTACTTTCACTCTTCATTCGCGGCTTTGCACCGCTTGTCGTGCTCTTTTATTCTATAAAAGCATTTTATATTGGACTACATACATACTTACTGTCTTTGCTTGCTGGTTGCTTGGCTTACATGGTTCTTGAATGAAACAGAACATAAAAAAGTACAAGAACAAAAAGAAGAAGAAAAAGAAGAACGCAGGACAAACATGTTTGATGAAATTCTAGTGAAAATAAAATTATTTGACATTCCTTAGCAATAATCATAACTTGCTACTTTGAGAGACAAACTTGTGGGCTTATGAATCGATATCGAGCAAGGCGATCGAGCATGAAACATGTCTATCAACTAAAACGCTTAAGAAATATCCAACGTCTCACTGGTAGCTACCACACGGCAACGGCCATACATTTTCCTTTCACTTTTAACATTATTTTTCTACGTAGCGCTGATTCTTATAGAACTGGCCATAACATAAAGCAAAAAGTTGAAACATTGAATTACTGTTTCTGATATAATAACTCGAAGAGATGGCTAACGGGTAAATGATTTGAGAATGAAGTAAGAACCACAAATTGCAAATTGAATTTCAGAGGCTCATCTACAAAAACTGGTTAGCTGCAGGCAGATTCCATCCTAATATGCATTAAATATGCGTGAACACAACACACCAATTTCCAAGTCAACATTTTCCATGATGTTCAAATGCCAATTAATTAATCGGCAGGTGTTTGAACTTTTGGTATTATGGTCACTGCGAGACTTTAAAGATTTGTCAATAAATAAGCGTCGTTTCATATTAAGTTTATATAAGTTATGCTGAGTGCTTATAAAAGTACATAATGTGAAATCAAAGTAGGGCGAATGAACGAAATCGAATTGAATTTAAATTTATCTTTACTTATATAATATTCTAGTGTAATTTTCAAACCTGCACATGATTTTTCAATCAATTCTTGTATTCTGTTTTGCGTATTTGTTGCTTATGGAGTTAATTTTGTGAAATTGTAAGCAATTTCATGCTTATTTCAAGAACCGCAAAGGAGATTGAATACGAATGTCAAGCGAGTGAAGAAAATCAAACTTAATAGGATTGCAGTCAGTTGGTGCAAATCGCAAACGCGGAATAACCATTCAAGTCATTGAAATTCTCTGGTGCGCCGAGAAGTAAAGTAAATGTAAGTATGTAAGATTGAAAGAACAACCTTGAGGACACACCCAAATTAATTATTAATATTCCGCGAGTGTATGTTCTGTTCTGTTCTGTTCTGTTCTGTTCTTGTTATGCTTCATTTCTCACTGCAAGCCTTTTGTGGCCTTCGATCTTTAAGGAAGACTGAACGTCTTTTCCTTAATTATCAACTCCTTTAATAAAGCGATAAATCTACCGGTAGTCTGCGGAGCAATACACGAGAATATTACTGCTGATTGCACGTTGAAGAAATCGAATCGCTTTGGTGTTATTCCGAAGACTCGACTCGCAGCTGGACAATGGACACTTCAAGTTGAACAACCTTTTGTGGTTGACGGCTTCGTCTGAAGAACTTGTCTCCACGCACAAGAAATTCAACAAAAAGTGATCTTTGTGGGTTGAGATGTAAATAGCATTTCTATTGACAACAGAATATTAATTTGTTTTAAGTAATCTGCGAACGCGAGATACATATTAGAATGTAAAGTTGGGCCTTTGTATGTCAATAATTTTGGTACCAAAAGAAAGTTGAAACAACGTAGAATATAAAACTGAAGGCGGTTTTGCAATATTCGCTATAGAACGCAAGATATTCGACATTAAAGTTGAAGCTTTCATCAAAATTTAGTTTATTTTTTGGAAATTAGGAAATTTTTAAACTTGAATAACTTTATTTAGAATTATGGCTAGTTATTGATTTAACCACTTATTTTGTGTAAAATTTAATTCGGAATCCAATGAGCATTAAGTGTAAATTTTATCTTTTACGGTTCAAGAGATATTTGACATCAAACACATGAAAAAAATTTCTACCAAAAATAGGACATTATCAATAATTCATAACTTTGCTTAGAATAAAGGCAAGTTGATGGTTTAACCACTTATTTTGTGTGAAATTTCATCCAGAATCGAATAATGTCATAGCTGAGTTGCTATCTTGCTTAGGTCAAGAGATATTTGCATATTTGTTAAATTTTAATAAAATTTGGAAAAATCTTATATTACAAAAAAACTTTTTGTCTAGTATGTCAATGATTTTAGTACCAAAAGAAAGTTCAAACCACGCAGATCACGAAACTGTAAACAATTTTTCAATATTCGCAGTAGAACACGAGATATTCGACTTTGAAGTTGGATTTTTCATTCAAAAAAAACCTCACTTTTAAAGGCCAAACCTTATATTACACAAAAAAACTTTTTCTCTGGTTCAGCATTGATATTGGTATTAAAAGAAAGTATAGACCACGCAGATTACGAAACTGACAACAATTTTGCGATATTTGCTATAGAAGGCGAGATATCCGACTTTAAAATTTGACTTTTTAAAGCTTTCATCAAAATTTAGTTTAATTTTTGAAAATTAAGAAATTTTCAAACTTGTATAACTTACTTTATAATCATGGCTAGTTATTGATTTAACCACTTATTTTGTGTAAAATTTAATTCGGAATCCAATGAGCGTTAAGTGTAAATTCTATCTTTTACGGTTCAAGAGATATTTGACATCAAACACATGAATAATTTTTCGACCAAAAATAGGAAATTATCAATAATTTACAACTCCGCTTAGAATGAAGGCAAGTTGATGGTTTAACCACTTATTTTGTGTGAAATTTTATCCAGAATCGAATAATGTCATAGCTGAGTTGCTATCTTGCTTAGGTCAAGAGATATTCGCATATTTGTGAAATTTTAATAAAATTTGGAAAAATCTCATATTACAAAAAAACTTTTTGTCTAGTATGTCAATGATTTTAGTACCAAAAAAAAGTTCAAACCACGCAGATTACGAAACTGTAAACAATTTTTCAGTATTTGCAGTAGAACACAAGATATTCGACTTTGAAATTGGATTTTTTATTCAAAAAAAAGCTCAGTTTTTAAAGGCCAAACCTTATATTACACAAAAAAGTTTTTCTCTGGCTCAGCATTGATATTGGTATTAAATGAAAGTATAGACCACGCAGATTACGAAACTGAAAACAGTTTTGCGATATTCGCTATAGAACGCGAAATATCCGACTTTAAAATTTGATTTTTTATCAAATGATCCATAGTTAGAAAGAAGAAAAAGTAGCAAACAGTCATTCGAGTCCTTCGAAAGTAGACTGCAAGCGCAACTGTTGCAAAATGAATTTAATTAATGATTTAAGTCCGTTTGTTCCACCGGCTGCGAAATGTCGTGACTGGTTTTGTCTCAAATCTTGGAGTGAAACCGTCAACCACGCCAAGCCAGAGCCCAAGGCACGAATAAAACTCTTTGTCTGAAATGATATATTAAATCGCTTGCATAAAACCAGAGCAACACCCACTAAATGCATTAAACGTATCAACAATACAAGTTTATACATAATACCTTTTGCGAAATAAAATCGTTTCCTGTTTGCTGTTCAGTTTCTGAAAGTAAGACTAAGGCGTGTCTCTTGGGTTGACTTATCTGTTATACTTAACTTAAATTCAATAAACAATAAATAAAATTAATACAGTCAATAATATTAAATATTACATTTCTTATATAATCTAAAAAAACAAAACAAATAAGTAATTTGTTCCAGCTGAGAACTTTTAAATTAAATGTATAAAACTTTCTTTTCGAATGCGTTATATTTATTTAAATTAATTTTTTAATTAAAAAAGTAATAATTAATTCTGTATTTCCGTATTTATTTAGTGTGTGGTCTCGTTTCTTTCTGTTACATTTTCATGCACTTGTCAGTCAGCTCTTGAAGAAATGCGTTCACCATTTGAACGTTCGCGAACGAGTTAGACACTCAATTCAAGCGAATCCAAGTTTCCTACAAACTTTCTCTAACGTGCCTGCGATTCGACGACGTTCATACCTTCAGCGATTTGGAGAACAAGAAATATGGATGCCAAGTACGAGTTTTCTTCATAAAAATGCTGATTGATTCTACTTCGGGCTAGCTGTGACTTGTAATCGATTTCTAATCGATGATGTGCGTCGTTGACTCCGAGGCACTAAACTAAGCAAAGGAAAAGAAAGAAAATTATAGTTCTAATAACACTTCTGTTAGAAATTCTCTTCCTTCATTCATTCAGCATTCATTTCTTCGTTTTTATTCTCTTGTCTTGTCAAGTCACTCATCGTCAACTTTCGCTTAAAACCCGACTTGGCTTTTCTCACATAATTCACCACAAACATCTCCAAGAAGTTTTATTGACGTGGTGCTTTGTGTTGGTCTTGAATTTAGCATTTTACACAGCTTTAAAGCGAGTATAAGTGACCTTTATTTTATTATGCTTCTCACACGATTTTCATATAACAATTTGTGAAATTTCATTCATTGTTTAAACCCATGCATATGCATAATAAAATAAATTGTAAACGTCGGAGATGAATACGCAGTTCCGGATTATAATGAATGCAAGTTTTAAAATTTTAATTGCATTTTTAATTTATCATCAAATTTCGTAACGTGTTTATTAAAATGATTATTTTTGTCTTGCAGAAGTGTAATTTCACAATTAGCAGTAATTAGCACAATTACTAATGAGGCTTGCTTACGCATAATGCAAATGATTTTAGCGATGCGCAACAATTAACTATCTTTATGCATGCTGAACGAGGTAGTTTATTCCTCGTGTTAAGTGCACAGCCTGCAACTGCAAGTTTTCTTTCTGCACTTCTGAGCTTCTTGCTTTGCTTTGCTTTGCGTTGCTTTGCTTTGTTTGTTTCTTACTTGAATATGAAGATGCTTTCACATTTATTCATCGTACTTTACGTGGTGTAACGTTAAGACGAGCACGTTAACTTAACGCCAAGCTTACATAACTTGCTCATCGTGCTGCAACCTAACGTACACTGCACTCTTCATTATTATTATTATTAAAGAATTAGACAATAATTAATTAGATGCATGCATGTGATGCACTCATTCCACTCGGTTATTGCCTCTCTAACGTTACAAACTCTAGCTCAACCTAATTTACTTTATTAATTAGTTGTCTATAATCATCCAAAGTCGTAAATTAGTTTTGTTTGTCTTAAAATATGATAAATTTACTATTAATAGCCTCATTCATTAGGACTATGATTGTTTATCCATGTTTACATGTTGTGGTTAATTATTAAGAACTTTACGTACCTATGTACTTGCGTTTACTTAAAGTTTTCTTGTTCTCACGTTCTGTAAACTGTAATTATTTCCATTCGTTCTGAAATGACACACGAACGAACGAAACAACGAAGAAATCAGCACGAAATCTTTACAGAAGTTTGTCTAAAAGATAAAGGTTTACTTAAACCATATGAGGACAATTTCTTCAAGTTGCTGAGACATTTGCATTGTTGTTACAGTTTCTTCATCCCGGCATCTGCTGCGAGATAATCTCCATTAGCCTAACAAGACTGAGCGAATGCAAAAGACAATGGCGAACAACGGGTTGCGGAATGACAGCGACGACAATTTCTCCGACGACGAGAGCGTCCCTCTAACTCAGGATATTTACGGCGGCAGGTGAGTCAATTATTTTCCCAAAATCTCGCGCGTGCGTCAAATAAAATGCCAAGAGAATGTAAATTTGTTTGGGAGTTGCGTTTCTTTTAAGACTTAAAATGGCAATTTGGTGACGTTAATAGCATTTTAATAGCGCAAATTTATCAGCGACGGTAGAGCCAACCCGTAATAAAATTCTTCAACTGAATGGCCAACGCATAAACTCCAGTTCAAACGCAAGCGCAAGCAAAGAAATTCAATTTGAGTTTTGGTTTCAGCTTATTTGTTTCCTTTTGTGTGTAAAGAGCTGAGAGTTGGCGATTCTTGGTTTCTTTTCATTCTTTACTGTTATTTGCAAAGTTGATGCAGCTCTCTTACTTCTTGCTTGCTTACGTGGTTCTTGTTTCTTCGGTCGTTAGTGTTGCGTCTCGTTTGCAGACGTTTTATTTTTATTTCTGCCTGTTTTTTGCTTTTGCTTTGATGCGTTCGCAAGTTGGGTGAACTGCAAGGTCGTTCAACGAAATATTTCCTTATTTTTTGCTCTTGCTTTTACTTTTACCCATCGTTGGATTTATGTTGGGTTGTTAATTCACGGAGCGTTAAAATGCCTACTGATTTACGAGTTGTCTGTAAATTATTTGCATATCTTTATATCTTTAACTGCAATCCAGAACAAAACATTCCATATGGTGCTTTGTTGTTGATATGAAGTATGCAAACGTATAATGAATGGTCAGAATGTAAGGTAAGGTAATAAGTGAACGGTCAACTTTCTAAAGATTATTATCCACTTAACAAGAATAATGTATAACAACAGTTAAAGGTTCAATAAGTTTGAAAAATTTCAAATATTTTTGCAAGATATTACATAGAAACCTTACTTACAGAAAACTTTTTTGCTTTTTGTACTTCTTAAGGATGAAGGTAACATGTTAAATTACAATATATTTGTATTGAAACTTTAAACCATCATGTCATTCATATCCGTGTTGCAACTTTAAACTTAATTAACTTTTAGTCGAACGCTGTGTATTGTTAAACGACGAAATGTTACAAATTACAGCCTGCCTTGCAACATCAATAGCAACCGAGCATGCAGAGCGCGGACAAGAACTCGATGAATATAATAATACCGCATTCATAAGTACATAATAGAATCGAACAGCAAAAAATGTAGATTACCTTGGCATTTCCTTCAAATCTTTCTACATACTACGCTTATTAGTAATACTTGCGCTTAGACATGTGACTAAACTAAAGACTGACAGATGCAGAACTAACTGTAGATAAGCCATTCGCATTTTATTATTTATTTATAGACCAAAGTCTGTATAAAAACGTCATGAACTTTATGTAGATTTTGTGGGAGGCTAAGATATACTGTCTCACTTTTTCTTCTTCTTTTATAATTGTGCCCAGTATGGTCATCTTGGGTATTGGCCTTAGGCAAATACTTCTTTCGCAGTACCAACATTCGCTTCGTTGATACCAGATACTAGATAGCCTTGAAAGTGCCATCCTAACGCCCTTGATAGCACAATCTCTTTGAGCAAAGGAAGATGAAGCGCTGGTTGCTAAGAACTCCAGTAACCAACACCCTCAATGCAAGAAGCGCATCTTGTGCTTTGCATTTTATGTTCGCGCATTGCAAACGCAGAAGCAAAGTACTTAGAAAAAGACGATGAAGAAACGATGAAATATATCCGACTGCATTCCATGGCTGCGCTTCTCTATAAACTTTATATAAATCTTCTGCGCTTGAATTGAAAAAGTTTAGTTTAACGTTGGATAATAAATTATAATATATAATTAAATGAAAATTATAACCCAGAGTGTGTCATTGAATCTACACAAAGCAACTTTACTTTACTGACTGTGAGTGTTAGAAACCCACAACAAAAACATTCAGCGACACATTTACCGCGCCGCGCAAATCTTTCACGTAATTGTTAATTACTACGCGCGCAATGTGTCGGTAATTTCTCGAGGCCAATCGTCTGTCTGTCTCCAAAACTAAATGATTCCTAACGATGTGCTCAAAACCTGCCTTGAGATGCCTCAGGAGGCACAATGAATGCACATCCTTCCTGGCAATTATTCACTATTAAAACTCATGTCTATTCTATTTCAGCACGAGAACCGTGCAAGAAACAAAAGGATGGGACGTCTTTCGAGACCCACCGACCAAGGTGGACTCGGGATCGATGGCGAACCAGCGCTGCCTCGAAATCACCGTGCGCATCTTCAAGGTGTTTGCCTACCTCGTCACCTTCGTGATCGTCCTTGCGTCAGGGGTGAT
>NBZA01000202.1:205580-245745 GCA_003054995.1 Aleochara bilineata
TCGTTGATCTCTTTGCTATTGCTGCCCAAGCAACTGGCTTTGTGGTCTGGCCGATTGTTGAACAAAAACCGCACTTATGGTTGATACCAGTTGCAATATTCTTGACCTCTATTGGATGGTGGGAGAATTACATCTCTAAACACTCACCTATACCATTCATTAAACGATTGGGAAAACTGAAGGAGGAACTGGAAATCTGCAGATATTTCACTTACATATTCATTTCCATCTGGAAATGTTTGCTCTTTATGTTCGCGTTCATTGTGGTTACGTTTGTACGCTTTGGAGAAGCAGGATTTATCTTTTCTGACTTTTCTGCTGGCTTTGGCGCTCACAAAATCACAGTTTTGGAAATAAAACCTACCCTTGGAGGAACTTCTTTACCAGATATCTCAGAACTCATACCAACTGGAGATGACACTGTGATTCCAGCCAATGACATGTCAGCCGTCCATGTTCTTCTGATCAACATCCTTGCGACGTATTTCTGTTACATTTTTGGAAAATTTGCCTGCAAGATTATGATCCAAGGATTCTCCTACGCCTTCCCTGTAAACCTAACAATTCCTGTTTCTATCTCTTTGCTGATTACAGCCTGTGGTCTGCGAAATGACGATCCCTGTTTCTTTAATGACACTCTTCCTGGATACCTCTTCTTCCAGAGTCCTCCCGTATACTTCTTCAACGATTTCATTACGCATCAACATGCCTGGGTATGGATGCTCTGGCTTCTGTCACAAACCTGGATCACTTTGCACATTTGGACACCGAAATGTGAACGTTTAGCAAGAACTGAAAAATTATACGTGACCCCCATGTACGATGGGTTGCTCATTGATCAGAGTATGGGTTTGAATCGACGTAGGGATGATGAAGCTGATGTTAAAACTGAAGAATTGGATGAGATTCAGAAAGAAAAAGGTGATGAGTACTATGAAACAATTTCGAATCACACTGATGGCTCAACGCCTAAAACTATTAAAAACTCTGACCACATCACAAGAATTTATGCCTGCTGTACAATGTGGCACGAGAATAAAGAAGAAATGATTGAGTTCTTGAAGAGTATTCTTCGACTAGACGAAGACCAAAGTGCAAGACGTGTAGCCCAGAAATATTTGCGTGTAGTTGATCCAGATTATTACGAATTTGAGAGTAAGTATTGTTATGCAATGCAAAAAGACTAGGAATTATTGTTTTTTTCTTTGCAGCTCATATTTTCTTTGATGACGCATTTGAAATCTCTGACCATAATGATGATGATACACAAGTCAATCGTTTTGTGAAGCTGTTAGTGTCAACTCTTGATGAAGCAGCCTCTGATGTGCATCAAACGCATATACGTATCCGGCCCCCAAAGAAAATCCCGACACCTTACGGTGGGCGTTTGATCTGGACCCTTCCTGGCAAAACTAAGATGATTGCTCATTTGAAAGACAAAATGAAGATTCGTCACCGTAAACGCTGGTCGCAAGTGATGTACATGTACTACCTCCTTGGTCATAGACTCATGGAACTCCCAATATCCGTGGACCGCAAGGCAGTTATTGCTGAAAATACTTACTTATTAACTCTTGATGGTGATATCGACTTTCAACCCTCAGCAGTGACTCTTCTCATTGATTTAATGAAGAAAAACAAGAACCTTGGGGCTGCCTGTGGACGTATTCACCCTGTGGGCTCAGGTCCTATGGTGTGGTACCAAATGTTCGAATATGCCATTGGTCATTGGCTGCAGAAGGCCACTGAACATATGATCGGCTGCGTCTTGTGTAGTCCTGGCTGTTTTTCGCTCTTCAGAGGTAAAGCCTTGATGGACGACAACGTCATGAAGAAATACACTACAAGGTCAGATGAAGCTAGACATTACGTGCAATATGATCAAGGGGAAGACAGATGGCTTTGCACACTTTTACTCCAAAGAGGATACCGGGTTGAGTACTCAGCGGCGTCTGACGCCTACACACACGCTCCTGAAGGTTTCAACGAATTCTACAATCAACGTCGTCGTTGGGTACCGTCAACAATCGCCAATATCATGGATTTGCTAGCGGATTATAAGAAAACGATCAAGATCAATGATAACATTTCAATGCCTTATATCGGGTACCAAATCCTACTTATGGGTGGAACCATTCTTGGGCCGGGTACCATCTTTCTTATGTTGGTGGGTGCCTTTGTAGCAGCATTTCAAATCGACAACTGGACCAGTTTCTACTACAATATCATTCCAATATTGTTCTTTATGCTGGTGTGCTTCACATGCAAGTCAAACATTCAACTAATCTGCGCGCAAATCCTCTCAACCGGCTATGCTTTGATCATGATGGCTGTGATAGTTGGTACGGCTTTGCAATTACGCGAGGACGGCATTGGCTCGCCATCTGCAATCTTCTTAATCGCAATGACAGGCTCGTTTTTCATCGCCGCGTGCTTGCATCCGCAGGAATTCTGGTGCATTGTCCCTGGCATTATCTACCTGCTGTCCATCCCGTCTATGTACCTCTTGTTGATTCTCTATTCAATCATCAACTTGAACGTCGTTTCGTGGGGTACTCGAGAAGTGGCTGTCAAAAAGACTAAGAAAGAACTGGAACAAGAACGGAGTGAAGCTGAAGAGGCAAAGAAGAAAGCCAAGCAGAAGTCTTTATTGGGATTCCTGCAGGGAGGCGGCACCACCGACGATGACGAAGGCAGTATTGAGTTCTCAGTCGCTGGGCTCTTCAAGTTTATGCTGTGTACTCATCAAAAGAGTGGCGATGAGAAGGCGCAATTGATTCACATCGCTGATACTTTGGACAACCTAACAAAACGCTTAGATCATATTGAAAAGTAATTAACTTTAATTAATCTATTGTTTATTTGGATTAACTTTTGCGTGTTTAGAGTGGTTGACCCACAAGGTCATGCGTCAAGACGTCGCAGCATGTCTGCTTCTTCAAGAGGCGATCACCATCACTTGAGTGCAGTGGCCGAGGACCCAACCGAAGAATCTTCAGACAGTGACTCTGAGACAATGTCCACAGTACCTCAAAACAAGCGGGATGATCTCATCAATCCGTATTGGATCGAAGACCCTGACCTCCGCAAAGGTGAAGTAGAATTCTTGAGTTCAAGTGAGATTTCTTTCTGGAAAGATCTGCTGGATAAGTATCTCTACCCTATTGACGAGAACAAGGAGGAAAAGGTATGTTTAATAAAGAAAACACTACAGTTTTAACAATTGATATGTTTTTTTGTTTAGGCACGTATCGCTTCCGACCTGAAAGAGCTCAGAGACCAATCAGTGTTTGCGTTCTTTATGCTGAATGCTATATTTGTCTTGATTGTGTTCCTGCTCACGCTCAAAAAGGACTATCTGCACATTAAGTGGCCCTTTGGCATCAAGACAAATATAACATACGACGAAAGTACACAAGAGGTAATTCTTTAAGGGTTCACATGATTCTCAAACAACCATCTCCATTTGCTTTTGATTGTATTATGTGTGTCATATTGTGAGGTTCATATGCAGGTTTCTAGAGCTCCCAGGAGGAATCATGTGTCCCTATGAGTGCAGAAAACGCTAATTAATGTTTACTTACAGGCGAGAATCGCTCGCGAGCTCATTGAGCTGCGCAATAAGTCAGTATTTGCGTTCTTCATGTTCAATGCTCTCTTTGTATTGGTCGTGTTTCTGCTGCAACTTAATAAGGATCAGATCCATGTTAAGTGGCCGCTCGGGATACGCACCAACATAACGTACATTGAGGAAACCTCAGAGGTATTTACAGGCGACCACCACACATTCAAAAACTTTGCAAACAATCTGGGGGCGGCAACACACTCTCTGGACTTGTGGTGGAATTGTGTGTACTAATCTCAGATTTGTAAACTTGTAAAACAACGGATTTGGACTTGGTTGGTTGTTGTATGCATTTTTGTGTTCAGCACCACACGAACACTGGATGTTGTTTGTTTTCACTATACATATCATTTCATTCACATTTATTTCCCTCTCACCATCTACTCATAACAAGCGTAAATAATATTATTACCAAGGAATAATTACAGGAATGAACTGCCAATTTGCGACTGAATGCGCAGATCACGTTGTGGTACTTTGTGGTACTAACACAGAAAGAAACTGAACATGTTATTGCATCTCATAGTCCGTTCATTACCATTTCATTTCATTCCATTTCATTGAGATTCATAAAAATTGAATAATTTTACTCTTTCTTCTTCAATTGGCAGCTAACTGTTCTTCGATGCAATGGCAGTGGCAATGACGATGACTCAACATGACATTGATGAGCCAAATATATGTTTGTGTTTCTTTTTGTTGGCCAAATGTGTATAATAACTCTTTTTCTAATTTTTATTTAAACTACATTTGTGAGTTGGGTTTGGGTTTTTATGTCGTACTGAATATTTTAACACAATGAAGCGTCTTTGCCTTGGGAATGGATTTTAATACGATGTCTTTTTATAGGTACATATCACCAAGGAATATCTGCAGTTGGAACCTATTGGTTTGGTCTTCGTGTTCTTCTTTGCATTGATTCTGGTTATTCAGTTCACTGCAATGTTGTTCCATCGTTTTGGTACTTTGGCTCACATCCTCGCATCTACAGAGTTGAACTGGACTTGTTCCAAGAAGGTACAGCAGATAACTTGCATGCTGGGCGCGTAATTAATTATGTTTACAATTTTTTAGACTGAGGATTTGTCACCCAACGCTCTAATAGATCAAAAAGCAGTGGAGATTGTTAAACAACTTCAACGACTACAGGGAATTGACGATGGCGATTACGAAAATGATTCAGGATCTGGACCTGATCGCATTGGTCGAAGAAAAACTATCCACAATCTTGAACGTGCTGCTCAAAGAAAGAGACAAATTGGCACGTTGGATGTCGCATTTAAGAAACGTTTTGCTAAACTAAATGCTAATCCTGAAGGAGGTACAAGTCATATATTTGTTGATTTATAAACAAAAGTCTTACAATTACTTTTCTTTTGTAGGAACTCCAATTTTAAGTAGACGAATGACTATGGGAAAAGAAACAATGAAAGCATTAGAAGTGCGCGTAAATTCTGTGATGGCAGAACGCCGCAAGTCGCATATGCAAACTCTAGGCGCAAAGAACGAATACGGTAACAATAATGTCATAAGAAATCATAGAAACAGCACGGCTAGCATACCGATAAAAGACGTCTTTGAGAATGGGCAAGTGAACAAAGCATACGAAGAAGAGACTTACGGAAGTCGGACTTCCTTGCCGCTGCATCAACGCAATACAGTCAACTGGAAAGGTAGTTTAAATAGATTGTAATTTACTGTATTTGATTTAATTAATCAATCAGCTGGACTATGATTATTCGAATAAGGATCGAATTATTTTAAGAGTTTCAATACTGCCTGACAAATTGTTAAAATATGATTAGCGATAAGAAAGACTTGATTTGTATATAAGCTCAACTATAATAATAATGACATTAAGTTAAAATGTATGGAAATAAACAATTTTTATTGGCAGTTCTTATAGTTTATTCACTAAAACTAGGTATTTTACATATTTTTATATTTATATAGGCGTTTTAACAGCGATTTTAAGAATTTAAAAAGTTTGGAAACTTTTAAATATTACCGCATTTTCTTTATATAGGCAACTCTACATACGTTGATCGGTTTCCTTGTCATAACCTTCTAATGTTTAGTGTAAACTAGTACTATTATTGTTAATTATAAGAACAAAGAAACATTTCACTAATATCATGTATTTATTTATAGTAAATATTATTTGTGTTCTATCACTTTATTATCAACAAACTAATGGAGAATTTATAGCTTTTGGCCCTGGTCTTGATCCAGTGAATATTATTCATCCAGCGAGATATTTTACAATCAAATGGAATGGATATGAAAGGTAAGATCTTCGTAATTTAATTCCTTTATTTTGAATGTAAATTTTTAGAGATTTTTCAAAGAATTTAAGCGTTAAATTTGAAGTCAAAGGTGGTGCAATTGATCAAAAAAGACCCTGTCGTATTCATTACAATCTTCTTGACCGAAAAGATGGCTCTTATTTCGCGAGATATAAACTTCATGAAACTTGCGCCAACTTACAAATACTTCTCACATCAAATGGTCATCACATTGCAGACTCGCCTTATAAATTTAATGAAATAATTTCTCCCGAAACATGTTATTGTCCTAAGAAAGATATCCAAACATGGCTGAAAGTAAACAAATGCGGTGATGTTCCTGAGCAAATTGAAATGGATTTGCAGTATTTCAATCGAATTGACTGGGACGACATCCGAACAAAAGTTATTAGCAGGTTTAACAAACCAGATGCAATTAGTATCTGTCACTACGTCATACAAGATAATAACATAAGACGGCAATGTTATGGCAAACACGTTGGTTTTAAACTTTTCATGGACAATATTTTATTGTCTTTGACTAGAAAAATGCGCTTCCCAGAAATGGAGTTCTTTGTGAACTTGGGAGACTGGCCTTTGGTCAAAGACAATGCACTGCCAGTGTTATCATGGTGTGGTAGTGAGGACAGTTATGATATTGTTATGCCAACTTATGATATTACAGAAGCAACACTGGAAAATATGGGAAGGTAATAATGATATCAAGTTTTGAATCATAAGTAAACTAATATTTGTTACTTTAGGGTTACTTTAGATATGTTGTCAGTTCAAAGCAATACTGACCTTTCATGGGAAGAACGACATGAGAAAGTTTTCTGGCGTGGGCGGGATTCAAACCCAACAAGACTGAAATTAATTGACATTGCTCGAAAAAATCCTAATTTGTTTAATGTTTCCATGACAAATTTCTTTTTCTACAGGGATTTGCAAGAGCAATATGGGCCAAAATCTTCGCATGTTTCTTTTTACAAGTTTTTTGACGTAAGTTATGGTTTGATATCAACTAGGAATAAGGTCAAAAAAACTTCAATCAAAACATTTTTAGTATAAATATCAAATTGCCATTGACGGAACCGTTGCCGCCTACAGATTTCCGTATCTATTAGCAGGCGGCTCGTTAGTTTTTAAACAAGCATCCAAATACTACGAACACTTTTATCACATGCTCAAACCCAATGAGCACTACATTCCTGTAGATGTGGAATTGAATGATCTCATGGAAAGTATAGAGTGGGCACTGACCCACGACGCACAAGCGAAGGAAATAGCACAAAATGGGGTTGCGTTTGCGAATGAGAACTTATTACCTCAGAATATCTTTTGCTATCACGCGCATTTATTTAATGAATACAGTAAGCTACTGGTTAGTTCTACTAAGCATTTTGAAGATATGGAGGATGTGCTTCAACCAAAAGAATCTCAAGCGTGTCATTGTTCACAGACCTACTCTAGAGAAGAGCTTTAAACCTAGCAATCAAGCAATATGTGATTACAAAAAATTATAAACTATAGACAACCTTATATACATTTAATCTTACGTTACCCTGTCTGATATTTGAAATTCTTGAAAGACAAGGTTTACTTGATAACAGAAAAATCTATAAATAAAAAAGTTTTAGTTACTAAGGATACATATTTACAATATTTTGTGATTTCGTGGTGTTCAGGTCGTTCCTGATTTCTTTCGAGTGATTTTATCTGGGATTGAGAAGCTATACGGTTTATTCAAACACTAACAAAAGCGTCTATCGAAGAAACTTTAATACGAAGCGGAAAATAATCATGAATGCGAATAATTCTGTTGACTCTTCGAATCAACAGAAAGTTACCTCTGCTCCTGAGCTTCCTATCACGGTAAGCGACTCTATAACAGTCTCCAGTGCTCATTGCATCAATGTGAATACCAATTCAACCATCTTCCCGATCAATGTCAACATTGGTGAGCAACAATTCAACGGCAATCAATTAGCTTCCAACTACAACCAATATGGGCAATCTACCTTTAACTACATAAATCCACAAACATTTCCCAGTTTGGTCTTGTACTGCGTTGACCCTGGGGCGGATAATTTTCCATTTTTCAGTAGCGCGCAAAACATTGACTTTCCTTTTCTTACTGCGCCGCCGGAAAATCAAACTATAGGTCACTACGTCATACCTGATTATTGTTCATCGTTGAGTTCTGACGTTAGCCAAATGCAACAAATGTCAAATACAAATCAAGCAATCGCTGCTCCCGTAGTTGAGTCTGACGACGAAGTAGTATTCGTTAAAGAGTACAAGTGCAATTCTGAGGAAGATATGCACGTAACGAAGCGAAAAAAGTTAGAGATTGCGAAGGTACCTGTACGTTGTTATACAAGAAAACTAAACCAAGCTCAGAAAACTTTATCGGAAAATTCAGCAGACACACTGCCAACTTCTGCACCAGAAAACTCAAATTCTGTGCCAACAGAGAAAGGTACTAATGAAACTTCCACAGCAAACATTTCTGCAGATATTACAACTGTAAATATTACTATTCCGGCCTTAACGAAAAAAGATGCTTTTACATCAATGGTTCAAAGTGCAACTGACGAATCAAAGAAAGACAATCAACCAGCAAAAAGACCTCTAAGAATAAGGAGTACAAATTTTTCGTCTTTATCAGCCACAAAGACAAGTACAAAAGGCGCTATTTTGCGTTCATTTGCCAACCGCAAAAATGTTAATACAACAATGAAAAGTTCATCTGGAAATTCCAAAGAAAATAATACAAAAACAATGGTAAAGGGAATCAAGAAGATTGCAGTAACTTCAGCAAAGAGCACATCAACCAGTACTAGTGCACCAACAACAGTAAGAAACCTTTCTAATATTCTATTTATTTAAATTTTAAGCTACATTAATGTATATTATACTTATTACAGCAATCAAATATAAGAAAACTATTGCGTCCTGCTACGACATCTGCTAAGTTTCTAAAATCCTCTGATTTTAAAGAATGGCCAGTTGATGGCATGCATGAAAAGCCAGTGTACAATGAAGTTACTAATAATATTGACAAATTCCCTACGTTGGGCAGCGCAACTGACCAACAATCTTCTGAACAAGCATCTTCTGGCTCAATTTCACAGGACATGATAAATGATGCCATAAATGAGGGCTTTTTACCTGAACAACTGCCCGAGATTGTTCAAATCAACACTGACTTTGCTAGATTGACGCATCGTAGCTTGCACTACATATTATCGTATGTCAACAGCATCAAAGAGTACTACAGAATGTTGAATCTAAACGGTAGCAATGATCTTGTTGCTGGCCCAGTTGCCAATGCCAGCGAGTTACTCTCGGATGCATGTATTCTGTTCTGTTTCACGAATGGCGTATCCGAGGAGTCATTGATTGATTATTTGAATGCAGCTATGGCAAATGCGAACATAAATGAATATCTTAATAGAATTCTCTTTCCGCAAGAAACGAACGATGAAGAAACCAACACCAATGTCGTTTGAAATATTTTCTAGTAAGTTATCTCTATTTGTAAGATAAATATATTCAATTTATGCTTTTGTTTTTATAGGTTTGCGTGATATTTTTGGCTCTTTTCAATTGCACAGGCGGTATATGTAAGCGTGCAATCACTAAACCCTCAGTGTTAATCCCGCACCAGATAAAGAACAAACAGCAGATAAAGATGAAAAAGAACAAGCAGAAGATTGCCATAATGGCAAGCTGATGGCGTCAATCGGAATCGCTTGTCGAAGCGCTGCTTGAGGGTGCAACAACTTTCTTCATCTTTTTCTTTTTGACCACTTTTGTTTCTAACTCTGTGGAAGCTTCTGTATCATCATCGGAGTTAGAATAAGTTGTTTCTGATCTCTTCAACTTCTTGGGTTTCTTTACATCTTTATCCCTGTCTCTATCTCTATCTTTTTCTTTACTTTTGGTATCTTTTTTAAAATGTTTTTTGGTGCTTGCGTGTGAACTCCCTGTGGAGTATCCTGTGTCTTTCTTGGAATATTGTTTTAGATGTTTCTTTGGTCTGGGAGCTTCTTCAGAAAAGTCATCAAGTTCACTATTACTTACGCTGGGTGTCGGAGTGGGTATTGGAGGTTTATGTTTGGTTTTGTGTGATTTGTGTACTTTCTTGACGATTTTTGTTTGTTTTTTATTAGATGTGCGGTGGGGTGCGTACATATCGCCTTTGGATATTATTGAGATATCTGTTAGCTCGAAATCTTGGGTGCGTTTCTTCGGTTTTTTGTTTTCACTGTGAACGACGTACAGTCGATAGAGTTGTAATAATATGACAAGTGTGTTTTTGCACGTGAAGAATACGTTCATGTAAGAAATTATGTTAAAGTGAGTGATAATTAACAAGCGAAAAACTAGAAATGGCGCGTCTTGTAGAGTAATGTTAAGGGCGATTCCCCAAACGTCAATGCTGCAACAACAACTGGTTGTCCTGAAATTCATATAATTGAAATCAAATTTTTATTAGAATTGATGTTTAAAACTTACGTTTTTGTTGAGGCTTTAGTTGCACTCAATCTTGACTTGCGCGCTTTGGTCGCTGTTAATACAACAGTAAACTGCATCAAACTCCAAGACCATATTGCAAGTGTGAGAAGGACCAACAAAGGTTCAGCAGCTATTTTATCATCTTTGAAAGAATCGAAGAACTCTATAATATCTGCCGCTGTTCCAATGTAAACCAGTAGCAACTGACTCAATTGGTCACGAGTTAAATCACCCTTAGGAAGCATCCATCTCCCAATAATCAAAATCAACATAAGAAACTGTTCAATAAGCGTTATCCATGTTTCTGTGCTTAGAGATATATCTGGTAATTTTATCTCAACCTAGAATTTAAATCAAGATTTAATTTATTATTTAATTAGTAATAAAATCATGTCAATCAATCTGTACCCCAATTAAGTTGTTGAATTCTTTTAAATTATTAGCAGTTGCTGTTAGGTTGAAAGTTTCTTCTTTTATTCTTAATCTTCGATCAACTTTATCAAGTTCTAATAACCAGATAGCAGGCACAATGCTTGCCAGGTATAAAAACACAGAAGGGCAAAACCTATAAGAACAATATTTGTATCACTCAACTTATTAAATTCAAGACGTATAATAGGGGTAGCACATTGCGAAAGATATAGCCAAGACTTGTATAAAGGTAACACATTCAGGAGATACTTATTGTTAGTCATTTCCTTTTGGCCAATTGACCTTGTTTGCTCGCTTTCACAGAGATCCGATGTCTGTGCTATTAGGGTGCGCGAAAAAATCGCTTATCTACAGTGTATAATCAGTGCGGTGCTCTAGGTTTGTTTGCACTCGGTATAAATGCATTTTAGATTTATTACCATTATAATATGGATAGGAAGCGGAGGAAATTGAGTGACAAATTGATCATTTGAATCATATTTACGAGTTCTACTAAATCTATTTTTGTACATGACACTCATCTATTATATACATTATACAAAACACTCAAAATGCAAAAAATACATAAATATTTGCAACTAAAATAAAACAAACAAAAACATTTAAACAATTTAAAACATTGAATTATGTTTAAAATACTTACCATTTCCATTCCTGATTTTCTTTAATAGTTAAGGTAAAGACACCTTCAAAAAATAGCAACAATATCGGCGAGCTTAAATACCAATAGAAAGAATTGTTCTTAAATACAGTCACTTGCCAAATCGCTAAAAAACCATGCGCCGCAAATACTACTCGCGTTATAATTGCTTTAATTGTTGCTAAAAATCTTCCCATGTTTGTATATCGAAGTCTAAGTTGTTTAGCTACGTAATATAATATTGTTTTTGTATTTTAGATGCTTTATATGAACACTATACTTTAATATCATATTTAAAAGACGCACACCTTGTTATATATTGCCACTTTCTTCTCTTTGCGCGCTTTACAATTCAAATTCTGCTCTATTTCTTGTAGAACTATAAGTGTTGCAGATGGCGCAGTTGTTTTGCAACTTGGCCGGTAAAGTAGAAGTTTATCGTATTTACCGCCATACTTTAGTAGACGCCGTCGTTGTTGATGCTTGTGAATAGCAATAAGTTTCTTTGGAAACAGTGTATTTACGTGTTTAATAATGTTTACGTTGGTTGAATAAGTTAACATTGTTATATTCGTGCACGTTAGGTATGTACAACTATTATGTGATTTATATGATCTTAATTGTTAATTTCTTGTAGGAATAACAATAAACAATCATGCATCGTCGAGGAGGAAAACGCATCCGGATGGATGAACCTCCGCCGGAATACGATAGTCCCATGACTCCTGCAGTAAATGATCCAGAGCAATACCAGAATTTTGGATACACAGGCCCAGATTTTAATAACGAGCATGCAAATTCATCTTCTGATGGTATGTTTGAATCACCACCAACTCCTGGTCTGAGGAGGGTTACGCGTTCCAAAGCTAGAGGAGGTACTCAGCCACCTTTAATCACCACCGCTTTAAGTCCCACAAGCACGACTAGCAGTGCTCCTCCACCAACTAGGGGCCGGCCCAGAGGACGACCACCAGGTAGGAAGAATCATCAACCGCTGGAAACTTTCCACCATTTGGACGATGATACGTCTCTATACACCATAATCAAGAATTGCAAAGCTTCCTTAACCAGCATTGTTGATGAGTGGATTGAAAATTACAAGGTACGTCTTATCAACTAAACGTTAGTAAAAACTTATATAAATTATTGAATTTTAGGGTGAAAGGGAGCAGGCTTTGATCTCTTTAATGCAGTTTTTTATAAATGCTGCTGGGTGTAAAGGAAGAATAACACAACAAATGCAGTTGAACATGGACCACGCGGCAATCATTCGAAGAATGACTGAGGAGTTCGACGAAGAGTCCGGAGAATACCCACTTATAATGACAGGTCAGTCGTGGAAGAAATTCCGGCAGAATTATTGCGAATTTGTTCAAACATTAGTCAAACAATGTCAATATTCCATCATCTATGACCAGTTTCTCATGGATAATATAATTTCATTGCTGACTGGCTTGTCTGATTCACAAGTAAGAGCGTTCAGACATACAGCAACGCTTGGAGCTATGAAACTTATGACTGCGTTGGTGGACGTTGCGCTCACAGTCTCTGTAAACTTAGACAATACCCAACGGCAATACGAAGCCGAGAGACAGAAAACGCGAGAGAAACGTGCAAGTGATCGTTTGGAGTCTTTATTGGGCAAACGACAGGAACTTGAAGAAAACATGGATGAAATCAAAAACATGTTAACCTACATGTTCAAGTCAGTCTTCGTACATCGTTATCGCGATACTTTACCCGAAATTCGCGCTATTGCAATGACCGAGATAGGAGTGTGGATGCACAAATTCCATGCTAACTTCTTAGACGACTCGTACTTGAAGTACATTGGCTGGACTTTGCATGATAAAGTCGGCGAAGTGCGCCTGCGATGTCTACAAGCCTTGCAACCGTTGTACGCTAGCGAAGAACTCAAAGGGAAGTTGGAATTGTTCACCAACAAGTTCAAAGATCGAATCGTTGCTATGACATTGGACAAAGAGTACGACGTTGCTGTCCAGGCCGTTCGATTGGTCATCAGCATCCTGAAACATCACAATGAAATTCTAACGGATAAAGATTGCGAGCATGTTTATGAACTTGTATATTCATCGCATCGTGCGGTCGCGCAGGCAGCGGGCGAGTTTTTGAACGAACGGCTTTTCCAGCCTTGCGATATGGATGCAGGGAAGACCAAACGAGGCAAAAGGCGACTTCCTAATACGCCATTCATTCGCGATTTAGTACAGTTTTTCATTGAATCTGAATTGCATGAACACGCCGCTTACTTAGTTGATTCCTTGATCGAGTCGAACTCAATGATGAAAGATTGGGAATGCATGACTGATCTGTTACTTGAAGAGCCTGGCCCAATGGAGGAACCTCTCGACAATCGCCAGGAGACGAGTTTGATTGAAATAATGGTTTGCTGCGTTAAGCAGGCAGCTACTGGGGAAGCACCCGTGGGTCGAGGGCCAACTAGGAAAGTCGCGTCTCTGAGGGAAGTAAAACAGGCAACAGAAGACAAGCAGAAGTTGACTGAACATTATATTGTAACCCTGCCTACTTTGTTGGACAAATATTCTGCGGACGCTGAAAAGCTGGCGAATCTTTTAAGCATCCCTCAGTATTTTGACTTGGACTTGTATACAAGTGGTCGCCAGGAAGGTTCTTTGCAGTCGCTATTAGCGAAGTTGAAACATATTGCGCAAGTGCACCATGAACCCGAGGTGTTGGAAACTTGCGCAAAGACTTTGGAGATTCTGTGTTCTGAAGGGCATTCGATTTACACGCGCTGCGATGTGGCGCGCTCTACTATCATCGATGTTATTGTTGCTTCGTACAAAGAGGCGATCGACGACTGGAGGAATTTAATTCTTGGGGAAGAGACTCCGAATGCGGATGAAACATTTAATGTTGTAAGTTCATTGAAGAAAGTCTCGGTATTTTACGCAAATCATAACTTAAATCAGTGGAATCTTTGGAATACACTCTTTCAAGATGTGAAGGAAATTGATAGCCCGTTGCCTCCAGAAGCGTTAAAATACTGCATAAGTTCATGCTTTTATTGCTTACTCTGGGGTCTTCGTAGTCTTGAAACAACACACGAAACTCGTGGCGCAACCGCTCCTGGGATTAAAGAACTTCGCGAGCGCCTGAATGAATTCATAGAAGCAGCGCAAGAATTGATTCGCCAGTCGCCATATTTGCAAATGCGCGAAGAGGCATACATTTGCTTATGTGATCTGTTAATCACCTTCAGTGATCAGTTGCATGCAACAGCGCCATATCTAAACGAATTATCATGTGAACCAGATAAGAGTTTGCAGTTACTTTTAAATGAATTCGTGCAAACATACGTGTTTGTGCCGCAACAGGACTCGGAAAATGACGAGCACCATATTGAAGCGCTACATAAGCGTCGTAACTTCCTCGCTGCGTACTGCAAGTTGATTGTTTATAATATTATGCCGACCAAAGCTGGAGCTGAAGTATTCAGACATTACGTGAAGTATTATAACGAATATGGCGATATCATCAAAGCAACTTTGAGCAAAGCGCGTGAAATTAACAAAGTCAACTGCGCACTGACAATGTGTCTAAGTTTGAATATGATGTTCCAGCAGTTGGGCGCAGGAGTGCGCATTACCAGGCAACATGAAGATTTTTTCAGCTTGAAAGAGTTAGCAAAGAGGTTTGCTTTGTCTTTCGGTTTGGATGCCCTGAAGAATCGCGAAGCTATCACTGCTTTGCATCGAGCAGGGATTTTATTTGCGGTTGGTGGTGAGAACACTGAAGACCCAACCGGACCTCCGCAAAACTTGCCCTTCTTGGAAATCATGAGCGAGTTTACGAATAAGTTACTGAAACCCGATAAAAAGGTTGTGTTGACGTTCTTGGATAGACGTATTACTCCCGGAATGCCTACAAGTCGTGGCGAAGATTGGCAACCGCTGCTTTTGTATCGTAATTCTTTGTTGCACGGCGAGACTGACACTGTCCCAACTACCAGTAAACGCGCCTATGGCAGGAAGCGCAAGGACGTAGACCACGAAGATGATGAGCATGAAGAGGATCATGACGACTTCGCGAGTACTTTATACGGATAGGTGTTAAAGAAACGCAAGCGTGGCGTAAAATCATAACTGTAAATACGACTTGCAATTTTCAAAACAATTAGACAAAAGATATAATGCATATGTTCATAAAAACTAATATATAAATGTATTACAATTTTTTTATTAATATATGCAAATGCTTTGAAAATTGTAAAGCTTTTATACAAATAACTTATAATTTTTAAGGATACTTTAATTTTTCAGCCTTAAATGTTAGTGTCACAGAATAATAATTGTTATAGCGTAATCTTAAATAAAATTGATACAAATATAAGTTAAATACTTATTATGCACACATGAATACTCGTTTCAATGATGCTGTTGAACCGCCAACTACCTTGAATGCACCTGCAGCATTCAAAAGCAAAATGGTAAACAATGCTGGCAGAATACTGCTATAAGTTGACGGGCCACTAAGTAATGTTAACCCAGACGCGATAAAATGTTGTATTACGATTCCGACTAACATTGCAATTCTTTTATTATCCAATGCATAGAAAAATATGATATTCCAGAATGTGTGCAGTAGGATGAAACATAAGCACATTGCGGCACTTGTGATGAAGAAAAGTTCCGTTCCAGCCTTCAGGCCCATCGTGCTGGGTCCAATCGCATCAGCCATCACATTCACCAGCGAAAACAAACCGCTCATTATTCCAAACCCAAATCCGCTTACATAGGATAGAATGTGCTTGTTATCCAAAAGTTGGGTACTGTCATCGGTGATTTTTTTTAACCCATTCTCAGCCTTTCTGATGATCTTGTACGTCAAGAATCTGAACGCCTCTTGGAATATCACTGAGAAGAACACGCCAAACACTAGTTGCGTTCTCAAAGGCACGACTATGTACCACCAAAGAGAGGATAATAATAGTGATAACAGCCAAAAGAACGCAGCTGCAATCATTATGATGATTCTCACTGGATCATGAGCAATTGTGATCACAAACATGCTGAATGCAGGCCCAAAAGCCAGCATCGTGCATCCGATAAATTCCAGCACGGTCATTTTATTTGCTATTAACTCTAACACTTAACTGGAATGATTACAAAACTTTAAGCGATTGGAAGATTATTTTGCTGAGCGACCTACAACTTGCAGGTTAATATGTAAACAAATTCTAGTGATATTTGATGTGACGGTTTAGTGACACCGCATAGTCCTCCCTGTTTTCACCGCTTTTTTGACGGCTTCACATATTTTGTGGTTATTTCTGCTTTTATTTTACCGATATATTTTGCGTGGTGTTATTTTAATAAAATATTGAAGAATAACGCCGATTTATTGAAGGCCTGTTTATATTACCATTATACAACAGTTTTACAATCGTAAGCGTACATTCTTGGTATATTTGTATTGAACAATGTTGCAACATGAGGCATTTTCAGATGGTTGATGTCGAAACGCTTTCGGATTCTGATCTCAGGACTAAATTACTTGAGTTTGGCTTTCCTCTTATGCCCATTACAAACACTACGCGAAAAGTAATGGTTAAGAAGTTGAAATTGCTTCTGGAAAATAAGGAGAAGTCAAATTCATCCAATAGAAGGTAACTGCTTCTTATGGGGCAAACGACCGAATTCTTTAATGTTTGATGTTGTAGATCCTTGGGTAAGTTTTCCAGTGATGAAGAAAGTGAAGCCGAGAAGGTCAGCAAAAAAGAAAAGAATAGGCGAATCACAATGGCCGTTCCTCCAATGGTTCAATCTAATGCTGAACCTTCTCAACCCAACAAGTTAACAGAAATGAAACCTCCAGCTACGGTGGGAATTAAAGAAAAAACTAAAAGGAAATCTACTAAAATAACCGTGCATCTGCATCATTCAGATACAAATTCTGATTCCGAACCTGAAATTATTGAAACTAAAATTAAAGGTACGACGAACATTTCGCCGTTTAAACTGTTTCTGGCAGCAATTATATTAAAAATATGTTTAATGCAGAATCTCCAGTCATACCGCCATCACCCATCAAGAAGAAGAGTGCTTCTCCAGTTTTGAAGACTCACCCACAACCAACTGCAAGTGAAACCAACGATAACTTCACTTCAAGAAAAACGTCGGCAGCGACCTCATCGTCTCGTTATTCAGTTTATTCCAGCCCAACATATTCGGTCGATGATGATTTGAATAAGATTCGTTCGCGTATGAGTTTGAAGTCACCCGTCTATGACTACAAAACCACAGCATCGTCCACTTTGGCTGATGATCAACAACAGGAAACACCATTTTTGAGTAACTTTACACGTAGTTTGAGGAATGAGCAATCCTCATCTCTCAGACGTCCGGAGCTCATAAAAGACTACGATGTGACAAATGGGTCAAATCTTTACTCTCGTAGCAATGCGGCTAAGTATGTTTTGTACTGCAAAATTTTGATTATTGTTATAATTTTCTATTTCTTCAGACCGCATGCAAGGGAATATATTCGAAGGACTGTTTTCGATGCAAACGATGAAGCACACGGCAAATCAAATATACCTCTGATTCTATTTGCCTTGGCCGTGTTGTTCTTTATTCTCCTGGCTGGTTTGTATTTCGGGGTAAGCGGCGATGATAGCACTGGTGACTCACTTGGTAAGCCAACAAAATACACATTGAAAAATTAATGTTAAATATTTACAAAGTGCCTGGAGCTGATTTTAAATAATTATCTGTTTTGGCAATGTTAATGGTTAATTATGAGTATGTACTTTTCTAATTTCTAACGGTGTTCAGTTGTCTAATGCTTGTTATTCGTAAGCTCTCATGTAAATCAATAAATATTTTGAAAGCACGTTAAACTTCAAAGTATTTATAATTTTATGATACATTGTCCCACCGTTAATAATTTTGTTCTTTTTTCAAGGTTTAAAAGTCCCCTTTTGTAACCAAATGGTAAAAACTAATTGCTTGACGCATGCAGAAGCTTATAGCGCCGTTGAAATTTACAAAAATTTGAAGCCTTATTTAACATCCCTGGCCATAGATTCTATATGTTATGGGGAGAACAAAGGCTTCATGTCTGATCGCGATATTATTGATTTTATGGAGAAGAATTATAACTTTAAAGATCAATCTTTCATCCTAAAAGATCTTAATAACTTGGCTCTTTTGGCATTCGCGAATCCCGAGATGCGGCTTTCGATTTTACAGAGCCCTGAAGAGTCATTCAATGTACCACCAACTAAGAATTATGTAAGCGCGAATTACACCATTGACATTTTAAGCATTAGTACATTTTAGCAACAACATAATGATCGTGCGCGTATGCTTCATTTACGCGCATTTGCAATCACTTCGCCGAAGTTACCATGGTTATGTATGTTTCACGTGAGAAGCATTTTTCGAGGTATTTTTGCAATCTTGTGCATCTTATGGGTTATACGTCTAATCTATTATATACTCTATTTGTATCACACTAAAAGATTAAGATTTATTAGAAATTACAGTCAATTCGGACTTGAAAATATTTACGGAAACGTTGATGACGAAGTTGAGGTAATGGTGGAGCGAATAACTAGGGTCGTTGCCTCTGGTACTGACGCAAATAACTATATCTACATTACTGAAGTTAAAGATATGATTTTACCGGCTAAAAGAAATCGAAGTATTGAAAGTCTTACAAAATAACTTTCATAAATTGAATAATATAATCGTAGAGATGGAATATATATGGAGAAAAGCAGTTAATTTTATAGTCGAACACGAAAATCGAATCAAAACGGACGTACATATAACAGGAGGAGTGCCTCTCGAAAGTTGGCAGTGGGTTAGCAACTTAACGCAAGTTTCGAGATTAACAAGTTGTTTGAAGATTAATGGCTTAATTGATCAGCATGGAAGCAATTTACACATGATTCGAGAAATAGTATTGAAGAAATGTGGAATTTCGTGTCGGGTTCTTCACTGCGCTGTAAAACCGGGTTGTAAAAGCGTTTTCTTGAGATGCGCAACTCCCAAAGATGCTGCAATTGCGTATGATAATTTACATGGCAGCTACTATGGCAACAAGAAAGTAACTGTTAAATATTTACTCGAACAACAGTTCCTTCAATATTTTCCAAATTCAAAGTTTATGCCCGTGAGTGCTCCTGACAAATAAAGTTTTAATTAATAACGCGACATCTATGAACCAAACCCAAAAGAAAGTGTATTTTTAAACATTTGTGTCAGAATATTAAAAAAAGTGTCTATTTGTACTAAAAATAAATATAAATTACAGTAATTAACACAATTCTATGTTGACTTAATTATAGGTTAATTAAATTAATTCTAAACGTGATAAGTTTCAGTAATTTTACCTGGCCGCTTTGCGTGTGGCCACATAACCACAACATTTACTTCCAGATTGTTAACCACGCGGCAGAAGGTAGTGATTTATTTATTAATTAGAACAATATCATCCTAGTAGTCATGGCTGACGAAAACACCGGTGAAAAGCTTTCCAAGAAGTAAGTGTATTGATCATTTTCACTCCAACAACTGTATAACAAAATGCTTAAACTTTTGAACACTATTAAGTCGCCTAGTGCCTTTCGTACCCTCTCGCAAGTGTCTAGAAGGTATTTTTCATTTATTAATAGCTTATTAAAACAATAATTTTCCGTTGTTTCAGTGAGTTAAAACGTCGCATGAAAGCTGAGCAAAAAGCCAAAGAAAAAGCAGAGAAAGTAGCAAGTGCGCCAGCACCTGCTGAAACGGCTAGTATCAAAAAGGAAAAGGAAGTAGAGATCAGCCCTAATGAATATTTTACCTTACGTACCCAAGCCGTTGATCATTTGAAAAGTTTGGGTGGAGAAAATCTGCCCTATCCACATAAGTTCCACGTTTCAACCTCATTGGAACAGTTTATCAATGATTATAGTTCATTAGCTGATGGAGAATGCAGGGAAAACCAACCATTGAGCGTTGCCGGACGAGTGCACGCCATTCGTGAATCCGGCGCTAAATTAATTTTCTATGATTTGCGTGGTGAAGGCGTTAAAATCCAAGTTATGGCGACTGCCAAGGGTTACGTCAGCGAAGAAAAGTTTTACGAAGATACTGGAAAGATTCGTCGCGGCGATATTATTGGGATTGAAGGGGTACCAACTAAAACCAAAAAAGGGGAGTTATCTGTAATGCCAAAGCGTATTGTTTTGCTCGCGCCATGTTTGCATATGTTACCTCATTTGCACTTTGGTCTCAAGGATAAAGAAACTCGCTTCCGCCAACGGTATCTTGATTTAATTCTGAATAATCGAGTTCGGGACATTTTCCAAACCAGAGCGAAGATAATCGCCTACGTTAGACGCTTTTTGGATGAGTATGGTTTCCTGGAGGTTGAAACTCCGATGATGAATATGATCGCTGGAGGAGCCACCGCTAAACCCTTCGTTACACACCATAACGAGCTTAATATGGATCTGTTCATGCGTATAGCACCTGAATTATACCTGAAAATGCTTGTTGTCGGAGGTTTCGATCGCGTCTATGAAATTGGGAGACAATTTCGTAATGAAGGCATTGATCTGACTCATAATCCAGAATTCACAACCTGCGAATTTTACATGGCTTACGCGGACTATAATGATCTTATCGTAATGACGGAGGCTTTGGTTTCTGGAATGGTCTATAGCATTCATAAAACCTACAAGATCAAATACCATCCCGAGGGCGCTGAAGGTCCAGAGTATGAAATTGACTTTACGCCACCTTTTAAGCGCATCAAAATGATACCATTTTTGGAAGAAACGCTTAAAGTTAAATTTCCGCCTGCAACCGAGTTCCACTTGGAATCCACAAATAAATTCCTGAGTGACTTGTGTTTAAAGCATCAGGTGGAGTGCACACCGCCTCGGACCTCTGCTCGTTTGCTGGATAAACTTGTAGGTGAATTCATCGAGGAGAAATGTATCAATCCGGCGTTCATCATGGAACATCCCCAAGTAATGAGCCCTCTTGCCAAGTGGCACCGATCAATTCCGGGCTTAACAGAACGGTTTGAATTGTTCGTAATGAAGAAGGAAATTTGCAATGCGTATACGGAGTTGAACGACCCTTTGGTGCAGCGCGAGCGCTTTGAGCAGCAGGCGAAGGACAAAGCTGCTGGCGACGATGAAGCGCAAATGGTAGATGAAACGTTCTGCACTGCGCTGGAGTACGGTTTGCCACCAACGGCCGGCTGGGGATTGGGAATCGATCGTTTGACGATGTTTTTGACCGACAACAATAACATCAAGGAAGTCTTGCTGTTCCCAGCTATGAAACCAGACGAGCCGAACAAGATCAAAGAAGAGATTGCTAGTCCATCTCAAGTCAAGTCTGAATAAAGCAAGGTGTGTCGTGTTTATTTAACTTATTTTTATTCTTAAAGTATAAACGTGTTTTATACTTCCTCTGTACTACAGTTAATCGACTGAATCTTCATCGTCCTCATCATTTAACTTGACAATAGTCCTCGTAGAGTTGTAATGTTCACCCAGCCTGTACAAGTGTCGATGATACGTTAGAATAAGTGGGTCGCCCTCAAATTGCTCTCCTTGTATCGTTGGCGGGCCTGTAGCCTGAATAACCTTGATAGGGCATTCTAGAATGTTTGATATTGCGCGCAACTCTATCTGACCACCCCATAGCTTGCTAGTTGCCACGTCGTTGCAATATTTGTTGAACTGTTTTTCGTCAAATGGCTCTTCGTCGTCATTGGACATAAATGGAAGAAATTCGTCCTTGTTTTTGCGAATAAATGTGGCGGTCAAGCGCCGTAAATCTGGCACCTTGTACGGTTTCCTACCAGTTACTTCTAGTTGATGATTGATTGAGCAATAAAGGCAGTTACCATCGGCGGGTACAGTATGGATTTGCAAGCCTAAGGCTTTCAAAGATTTATTAATGGAATTTAATTCCGTTACGCGGGGACCACTTTTGTTCAGTTCTTCCTGAGCCTGTATACGCTCATTGCGTTCCTTGTTTTCAATATCTTTCTTGTTACGTCGTCTTTGTGCCCTGGTAAGCCTACCTTCAGTAGATCCATTATTTGTTGATGACTCTGTTGCTTCTGTGCTGCTATCAGTCTTATTATTTGTAATTTCTTCGTCTTGAGGTGTAGGAGCTGCGTTAAACTGGTTTAGCTCTTCTTTGTGTTTAGCGTCCAACTCAATTTCCATTCGCACAACTTCTTCGGCGACCTCTTTCTTACGCTTTTTGTCATTCTTCGGCACTGTCTTCTTCAACGCTGTTATCTTGGCTTGCAATTCCTTCTTTTCCTGCCTGTGGCGTTGAGTTATTTCATCACTCCCTGCTTCGCAATCATCTACATCCATGATTGTAGGAATTGTGCACTAATTTTAAAGAAATCATATACTTAAACAGCTATTGTTAAAAGATTGAAGATTACCTTACTTGTCTTACTTTCCAAGGGTTAGGAACACAGGTTGACTAACAAGTTGCCTACCAAATGCTCTGAATAGTTGGTTATGTTTATACGACAGAAAGCAGCAGATCTCAAAATATATTAAGAGAAAGTAATTAAAATTTGTTTAAAGATGCCAAAAGTTGTGTCTAAAAGTATTGCCTGCACAGATTGCAAGGATCAAGAGGAATATAGTGAAGAGAAACCGCTACATTGTTATTATTGCCTCTGTGGGCAAATGACTTTAATTTTAGGTAAGCATACGACTGATGCACCATTGCAGATTAAACAAATTAATTTGTTATAGACTGTACGCTAGAACGTCTGCCTTTAAGAAAACGTGATGGCGCACGAGTTTTAGATGCTTTGCATCACGCACATAAAATAATAGCAGACCCTGACGAAACCACTCATATCAAAAGACCTGAAGGTATTGAGAGACAGTACAGGTTGAAATGTAAAAAGTGTAATTTATTGCTGTACTACAAGCACGATCCACAAAGTCATGTTAGTTTTGTAGTCAAAGGTAACATATGTTCTGGTTTATATGTGCATTTTACTCATAAACAAACTTTAAGGTTCTGTGATATCATCTTCAAATGAAGGACCAATGACTGACATTTATAATCAAGTAGCAGTTGAAAAGCCAAAAAAAGTTATGGTTACGAAGCATACAAAAAATATGGGCAAATTCAGTTCCGTTACTGTGTCTACCATTGACGAAGAGGAAGATGAAATTGAAGCTGTAAGTCTTGTTGCTATGGCTTTGAATACTGTTCATTCTGTGATAACTTTTAGCGCGAAGTTGCGGATTCTTATGCAAATAATGCACGTATTATTGAGAAGCAATTAGAACGTAAAGGAATGAGCAAAAGGAAACAGGAACAAGAAGAACAGCAACTTAAAAAAGTAAGAGGGACGCTAATTGATAAGTAAGTGTATTTATTTCTTTCATAATGTGAACGTCTCCTCTAACACAAGCGTTAGACTCGTTAATAAGAAAACCATTTTATAAATTACTGTAATTACGCGATTTTAAATAGATAATTATTTACAATTAGCCTACAAGTCAAAATGTTATAAAATCATGGGTTGGACTCATCATAATCGTATGTAAAAATAGCTACTCTTCGAGGTGCTGTTTAGAATTTAAATTTGTACATTGAATTGATGGTTCATGACAGCGCAGTCCTAGTCAAACTTATGAGTGATTAATGGAAAGCGAACAATGCGCAACTCAGGACCGAAGTCACATAGGACAGCGTCGCGCAGCACAAGCATTTGCTTTACGAATACGAACGGCGAATGGCCGAGAATGATAGACTTCACATTCTCGCCAGTACGAACGTCCCATAATGATAACCCACCAGCTCGAGAGGCTACCAACAAATGTGGCGTGAGTAACAGCACCTGACTGGTGAAGGTTCCACTCACGTGAAGAGTGTTCAATAAATGGCCTTGGAATCGCTCCCACACACAAATGCGTTCATCAATTCCCAGCGAGATCACATAACTGGCGGAATATGTGAGTGAAATAATGCATCCGTCGTGTGCCTGTAAAGTATACATGCAAGCGCCTGACATAAGATCCCAGACGCAAAGCATGCCATCCTGAGAGCCGCTGCCCGATGTTCCGGGGCTAATCCGGTCGATGAACATGCAACTTATGGGTCCACAGTGACCGTGAAGGGTGTATAAATGAGTGCCATCTTCTATACGAAAAACTTTTAAAGTATGGTCCTGAGAACCAGTGAGAACACGACCGCCTTCGCAATCTAGGCAGGTGATAGGTTGTTGATGGGCTTTAATGCTTTGCACTTTGATACAGCGTAATTCTTCTTTGGTATTATCATCCTAGAACCAAAAAAAACAACGATTTATTGAACTTTCTATAACATTTATATAATGCTTACGTTTCCATGGGAAAAATCAGAAATAGAACCGGCACTTCCGGTGCGAACATGAGTTCTGCGATAGGCACATGTGAAGTTCCAATCAATGGGTCGTCCCTGATTATATGTTTGTAATTGGAAGAAATCCAAGGATCCGTAGATTCGGGCAGCAAGCACGCGTGACCCAATTATCTTCACGGCAGTCACTCCTGATCGTTGCGGATCCTCAAACATACACTGAAAAAGTAAGAAAATTAGACAAAATGGAACAAACTTTGTTCAAAAGTTGCATACTTTGAACTTCGCAGTTGTTCCTTCCCAAAACTCTAGCCTACCGTCCGCGCAGCCGATCACAATTAAATTATCAATGAAGTCTATGCACCAAATTGAAGGCACTTTGTCATACAAATCCTTATCGCTAAGAGTCTCACTGAGTCTGTCTGTCTTTGATTTACGATTACGCAGGTTGGCATTCGGCGGGGAAACATTCGCGATTTGTTTGTACTCTTCCCCGTAGTCAAATGGCTTTGTAGTATCCATATCTGCCATTCTTAAATTGCCGAATTTCGTGTTGATTTTCTGACGTAAGAAGGCTATCACATGTTTGTCTGTCTTGGGTGATGGTGATGATTCACTATGCTCCATGGAAGTGTCCTTATTGCCTTTAGATGCTTCAGGGTCTCGGATAATTGTGGATATCAATTCGCCGGTAACAATATCCCAGACTTTGACGACACCTTCTAGGCATGTGGACGCTGTACTGCGACCATCCGAGGCCATACATTCGATTTCTTGTTTGTGGCCTTGTAAAACCACGGGCACAGCCTCTAAATGCACGGACACATCTGTATCACTGTCTGACTTCTCAGAGTTCCACGACGCCCGCCACTCTGCATAATTACGCGAACAAATGCACTTGTACAAGACGAACACAATATACGCTAAGACTATCACACTAATAAGGCACAATATCGCAGTTAGGAATATTTCCATCGGTGATGTGGGATAGAATGGTCTATCCGTTTGGCTATAGTGAGCTGATATACTATTACCACTATCTGTAAAAAAACAACATTAGAAAACATTATTTTAATAGTAACGAATCACTAACCACTAAAATCTATAGGATCCAAGGCTAAAGCCAAAGCATGCCATTCAAACTTTCGATACTTTTCTTCGGGATTTCGCAGTAGAACGGCTTGCTCCGGAGCGACCACATGAGAGAGCTTGATACTCGGGAGAATCACAATATAACCGCCACTCACACTTACATTGTACTTGCGTAGGATACTTGACCAATGCTGTGTGTTCAAACTCAGCCACGGTTTGTACTCTGAATGTTTCAGTCGATTGAGATCACTGTGGTTCTGATAACTCAGCAAATTGTTCTTTTCGGTGACAAAATTCACCATATATTTCTCGTTGGTGTTCAAAATCGGCAGGATATTAAACGTGAGATTATCATCACTCTTATTATCAGTCGCTTTGGCGGTGCCGTTGAGATCCAAAAAGTATTGTTCGATAACCCCACTGTTGTACAGAATCATTCCTATCCATGCAACCATGAGCATCATAAACATCCTTTGGAAGAACCGAGTCCTCGCCCAGATATTCACCAATCGCAACCGTTTGGGTATTTTCTTCTCTTGTTTCTTTTGGGATTGCCCCGCGACGATATTCGTCGGGATGGAATTCAGTCTAGGTTGCGACTTGGAGCGATGCATTCCCATGGTTCCGCTGTTTTCGTATGTCTGCGATTGATACAATGTATTCCTGAAACTACCTTTGTCTGTTTGTTCTGATTTGCGCGTGTCTATCCCGAGAATTGTTGAGAAGAAGAGCATTTGCAGAAAAAAGTCAGATACGAGGCCGACAATAGCAAAAATGCAAAGTTCTTGTATAGTTGGCACGAAGGTGAACAATCCGACGGTGGAAATGGTGATTTCTAGTAGTAGATTCTTAGTAATAGACCATCCTTCTTTGCTGAGCCCTTGGGCCACGCGGATTTTTATATCTAAGTGTGATGGCGTGGAAACGACGCTCTTTGTAAGCACGACGACATTTTCCACCCCGACTAGGATTACTAAATAAGGGAACACTTGCCGAGTGTTTAGGCTTAACGTCAATCCGAAGAAGAAACAAATGCCTAATGTCATAAGTAAACTGCTTATGACCGTGATCAGTACGGTGAAAGCCATGCCCACGCGCGAGTTGATCAATTCTATTTTGCGCATTGAGAAGTAATAGTAGAAAAATACCAATAAATATGTGATGACTAAAGGTGCATGCTCGTAGTAGCTGATTTCTCCAGGATAATGGATGAGTAGAGCATCACTTTCCATTACATTCAAATGAGTTTGATTACCATTGTTGTGCAAGGGGTATAAGTTATATAATTTAGCCCGCAGACCCTGAATGAAATGTTCGTCGTATTCTGAGAAAAACAAGGTAACGGCGTACTGCAAAACGCGCTGACGGGTGCGCAACGGGTAACGTTTAATGCCAGTGTCGACTAAATGCATCCCAAACAGCATCTCCGCAATGGACGTCTTGCTTTTTTGGATACTCTGATAGCTGAAGATCGTCCCTAGTATAGATGCGTCTTGGGAAAACTGTTGCACATCTTGCTTCCAGAAGTTAGCAGGTGACAACACTAGACAACTGTACTCAGGCAAAACGTCAAGTCTTTCAGCTTTCTTACGCTTTACACTCTCTATGTGTAGGCAAACATGCCCAAGTGTTTTCATGGTAACTGGGTCTTGGTAATTCCGGACTATATCCAAAAGTTTGAAGGCCTCATAGAGTGGTGCTCGGAACGCATCGCCAACTTCAAGAACCTCGGTCCAGGGTAACACCGCCGACTTCAAAATCACTTGCAGGACGAAGAACTTTGGCTGATTCTCTGTCGTTACAACCGAGGAAATCGACCCGTTATTCCATCTCACAGTGGGATTTCCCGAGAGAGGTAAGTTGAGTAAGGGATATCTAGAAAGGGAAATTATGCAATATGTTGAAGAAAAGTTGTGTTATGCAGTAGAAAAGTTTAACAGTAAAAATCATAAAAATGACTCACGCGCACAGCAATGCAACAAATATTGCAGTAAATATCGCTGTAATGGGGTACGAAGTGCAGAAAAGGCCGTGAGCGTAGTAAACTTGGGCAACGCGTTCGGGCAGCGTGAGACTTTTGGATCCGGGCGAGCGTCGGCCGCCCCTGTGGTTGCGTCCCATTTACCAGCCGGTTGAGAAAGTGGTGAAATAATGTATACGATCTCAGAGAAGATAAACTTGGCGATATTATCCAGCAGGTGGCAAAAACAACATCGCAACGTTAAAGACGTCCAATGTGCGCGCTCTCATGCTGCTGCGTCCATCTGGAAATACGCAAATGATCTTAAAATAACTTTTAAAATCCAAAGAAACACCATAAACAAACGTCAATGAACGCTATTTGTTAGTGTATAAACCTCAAACTTTAAACTACATACATACTTAATGAAAGCTAATTCAAATCAAGTCAATCGTGTCGTCGCACCAACGTAAATGATAATACCATTAATGAAATGAGATCTTAGTGATATCATTGATTGAATTGAACCGAATTAGACGGGGCACTAGTTCGTAGCGAGTGGTTCTTACGTAAGCTTTTTGCATATTTGTTTGAAATTGTTTATTAAGGATGAACTTGAAACACTCACAAAGGTAAGAGAACCACACTGTGAACACATGAGAAAGAAATCCCTTGGAACAAAATGATGTCATTACGATACTAGGAGTTAGAGTGTTGTTTAGAGTGATATCTTAATGATCGGTAACATCAAGGTTATCAAGGAAGCTGAATTCATACATCATGCATGTTAGATCGCTACTACACGAGCACACTTTACTTTCAAAGCGAAGGGAAATAAATCTAAAGGCGTGCATGAAATATAAGTTATATCATCCAACAAAGCAATGCCAATTGGTACTATTATTATAACAATCCCAACAAATGGCAATGATATTGAACTTTTATCTCAGTTCACTGCTAATCAGAGTCAATCAAGCATAATTTCCGGTCTTAGAACTACTGTACAAAAGCATCATTAGTATTTTTACCTTTTAAAGTAGCTAATTACACTGGCAATTAGCGTGGCACCACTTAAAATCATAAAATGCCTATTGCTATAGCGTTTAGCAAAAATTATAGGCATTTTAATTTGCAAATAACGTTAAACAAAAAACATTGATAATGGCTAACCTTCATGACTGCCATCCTTCTTTTCTTATGAAATTTAAGCACATTCAAGATAATGTAACGTAAATTTGCGTTATAAAATTACCTTAACAGGTGGCAAGGGACTTCTCATTCAATTCAATCCCAATAAGTTTTTTGATTGTTCACTTAACGTTAATCGAAAGCAGTTTGTTCTTGCGGTGATACACCAATTAGCACATTTTTGCCGATACTAATACAATAAATTACTAACTGATTGTTCGTTCGATCGACGACTATCATCAAGTTATACGAACCGACACTGACCTGGCTTGGATCAAACGACGGTGGCAATGAAAACGCACCACGTTATTACAAATAAAATACGCACAAGTAATTACGAGAACACTTTGTTGCTCTCGCGTCTTTGCATATGAGTGGTTACCCAAGGAAAGTACCGTACTTGGTGGTAAGACGCATTTAATTAAACTGTGACAATAAACAGGATTTTTATTACACACGTGCTATGTTAACATTAGAACAAAATTGCACTTCACGCCTTTTTAAAATTACGATAATACAAGAACAAGTGATAAAATCAATGCGGCAGATTTAAGGTTACGTTTTGTAATATGAGTTGCATATAATTACGTTATCGCACTGTAGGCAACACAGTATGCTTGATCACGTTACTGCACTGTATGCAACACAGTATGCAGCAAGCATACTATTACATACAACTACAATAGATAAGATGCACAAAATGCGACTCAGCATTTTGTTAGTATAAAAAGTATGAAGCGTAATCAACAAGACACTTAGTCTTGAACGACGCTCTAGATAGTTCCATCTATTAATAGACAACTGTTTATATAAGTCAAAAGTATTAAATAAAAAGTTAATTTCAAACCCATAAACTTAATTATATATACCACTTTATCGTGAAATAAGGTTTTTCAAACTTTTTTGTTTGGAAGAATTCCAAATCAACTCTGTACTTGCCCAATGGAATATATGGAGGAAACTTGTCTGTTTCCAAAACAAAATCTCTGACTTTATAGACCTAAAAGTATTGAAAAGTTGAATTGGTGAAAAGTTGAATTCATATAAACTATATCTTACTCCAGGAATACTCCAGTTGGTAAATGGAGGGTCAAATGCTTTGAATAATCTGTATGTACCAAACCATTCCATATTGGTTAATTTTTGTGCAGTTTCTGTGAATGCAAGAGCCGAATAATCTAGATATTGATTATTTATCCACTTAGCAAACGTTGCACGCATCTAGAAATACAATAAAAGAAGTTGGAATTGATTGTTGGTAATGTAATGTCTACCACTGCAGTTTCTACAAAGGGTTTATGCAGATCACCGGTCATCCAAAATGCTTTAGTGGTACGATTGAAAAAGTGTGTTCCTCCGGTAAAGTTTCCAGTTTTTAGATCTTGGTTGATTACTTCCACATGTTCAAAACGGGATTGATAATTATTTTTCTGTAATATATTAAGATATTGTTTGATTATTGCACCTATAATATGATATTTACTAATCCAAGTATTGTATTATACTGTAGGGAGAAAATTAACGCAAGTATTTTTAGAAATACTGGAAAATAGTACATTATTCTCTGTAGTAGTTTAAACCACTGTTTAAACATTTGACAAAACAGAATATTTATTTTTAACTTTAAAGATTCTATTATGATAATACATGTTATTATAATTTTTTATTTAGATAGCCTGGTTGATAAATAATTAGCGCAAAATATGTAATTATATCCATCTATCAAAACATGAAAAAGTTTATCAAGTAAACGAAACATGATTGACATTAAATAATTTTATTTTTTGCAATTGTAATTATAACATTGATAGTATATAATTTATATTAAAGTTTAATTATAATGGTGGTGGAACTCATAGTTGCATGAACATCCAACATTAATTTCCAGTCCTTTTGCGTGCCACGGTCCTAAAGAACCATCTTCAGCGATATTTCTTTTCCAGACGTAGACAGATCTCTTAATGGTATCACATGACGTTCCGTGGATGTAACACAGCCGCTGGGCTTTGTTATTAGGAAAATGCGAACAGGGATTTGCGACGTGCAATTGATGAGTTCTAGGTACTTGACTACAGGTACCATTCTTTAATTGAAAGTTACTCTCGTGGAACTTAGTCTTCTGAGGGCTTGTGTTAAAAACTTCATACAAGTCAACATCCCGCCATGTTGTATAACATTGGACCATTTCTTGCTGTAAGTATTACATCTTAAAACAACCACCAACTTAGAAAAAAATCAAAAACTTACTAAAAATTTGGCGTTCATGTCACGATTACCTCTTTCTCTATCTCTTGACAAAACACGACTCGTACCAAACGCTTTCTTTTCTTTCTTGTCCAAAAGGTCAAAGTAATCTTGAAGAACGTTTTTAGATAATTTATTACCGTTAGTGTTTTCATTGTCTACGGAGAAGTAAGGTCTCTGATTTATCATGTTTTCATACCAGGAAACATCGTTTTCTTGATTCTCTTCGTTAGATAAATTTCTTTCGTCAGTGTCATCTCCATATTCATCACTGGGCAAGGCGTGTTGGACATTATAGTTGATGTAATCGTCGTAGTAATCCGGTAACGCATTAGTTATAAAGATACAGCCCGCAAACAAAAACTGCAATCAAACAAAAATCACCAATAAACTAAATATGACCATGAAACAACCGAAATCCCCCAACGTGGGTCCACTTGCGTCGACGGGCGGTCAACTGATATTTGTTCTAATTGATTTTAACTGATAAATTGCTTGCGCTCCTACTTTGCCTGCCTTTCTCGTACGGTAACAGCAGATTGTATGTTAGTCTCACGAAGGCTTAACCTTCTCCTACACTTGCAACTTTTCAAGAAGTTTAAACTTTTGCAAAGTTTAAAATGTGACTTTTATGATAACTTTTGCAACTTTTGAGTGTTGACATATCTGAAGGTGTTAATTAAGCGCAAAGTGACGTATAATTGTCCAGTTAATTAACTAAGCAAACAAATACCATGTGGTCATCAAAGTCAAGAAGCAAAATGCGAAAGTGAGTAGAAATCTAGACAACTATTGACAAGCACTATCAGTGTGTATTTACTCTCATTCTAAGGAGATATTTGATACACTGAGGTCTCATCTACGTGATACTTATTCTCAGTCCTTCGCAACCTTTTATATCATGAATTATATTTAGCCAGCGCTTCTATAAATAAGCACTGCATGGATATATTATCGCCTATTATTCATTTAAATTTAAAGACGATTAACGTTCGTTTGTGCACCGCCAATAGAATCTAGTGCGCTAACTTGTTCGCACTTTGCAACAACTTTAACCAGGATCATTGAGCGTTAACTCTGTGTGAAGTATTGTTTCTTAGTCGCATTTTAAATGTACTTTGATTAAAGTTATAAGTACATTTGATTGTTTGTCAATTCGTCCCACAATTAATAAAACATAATATGCTCAACGAGTCGTAACGAAAAAAAACGAAGATGCACTTCGTTGCAATCATTGTAAACGGAATGGAAGATAAACACACGAGATTGATTAAAACCGCATAATGTTAATAATAATACCGATGTATATGTTTCTTATCAATAGTTTCATTCACGATTTCCAAGCATACCATTCTTGAAACCTACTTTACATTCTACAGATTGCGAATGTTGTTACAACTGAGCTCCAGACCAGTCCTACTCAAGTTATTGTGTTGTAATCGCCTTTGAGATTAGTTGTTTGCATTTTTGGCGCTTTAATAGTTCGTGCATTTATTTCTCTAATTTGATTGAACCCAATTGACCCAACCTTGCCGCCTTTCTTAGCGTTGTCATTTCGTTGCATTTCAGCAAACGTGCAGTGACAAACGTGCCCAAAACACAACTCATCCCAGTTATTTAGGTGTATATGGAACTTGCAGAATATATTTGTTAAATATTGTGATATCAATGTGATTAAAAATTAATATTACTGTTCGTGTATTCAATCAAATATTAGTAAGGTGTGTATTACTTATGTGCTTTGTTGATTGTTATGAAAAGTTTAGAATGTAGAGTTTCAAGTTAGGCAACACATACTACTTTGTGAAAGATTGTTTTAAATTACTAAAACTTGTTATTTTAGGATGGAGACGCGCAAGAGGAAAACTGGCGTTTACCGAATGGAATCAACCGATCAAATTGTGTTTGAAAATAATCGATTTCTAAGCACATTGGTTATCGGCAAAAGGTAAAATGGTTAAAACTTGTATGTACTTACAAAGAAACGCACAATGTCCATTTCGTTATAAGTTATGTTAGAAAATTACATTTATTTACGTTATACACTACTAAAGAGAAGACCGCAGAGTAATACGTGATTGGAAGTACAATAATTTATATACGCCATTTAATCACGAAATTCGCAAAAATTGTAGAGCGTTCTGCCTCTGAAGATCTACTGCAAATAATCCTAATTTTGTTAGTTTTTCTCTTTGCATTGGCTAATGCTAACAAAATTTGGCGTGTGCACGCCTACGATGTGTATACAGAGTGATGCTTTTGGAAAGTTTGCACATTTTGGGAGAGTTTAGGCATATTTATTGACAGACTCCGCAGATTGTACAAATACTCAATAGTTGAGTGATAATCGATGTTATTTGTATTTGGCGCACGTTTACCTTGCCAATACTCTAAATGATTTAATTACAATCTGTACCAACAATCTGTCACCGGCAACTTTTCGCTGCGGAAACAAAATGCCGAAATCTGTCATTTACATATTTAATCAGCGCAATTACGATAAAAACCAATGCAAATACAAAAGTTAATTGCACCGTAGATAAGCTGGAAATTAATCATTGCGATTACGTAAAAATTACTTTTTAATTAATTAGCCTCATAGCTGTAGGAACTTTTTAAACTTTCGGATTGTGTCAAGGCTGAATGAATGATCGCCTTTCCGATCTGTTTTAGGAAAATTTCTGACGATGTCTTTCCCCCGGGAAGCCAAGGCATCTTTCGGCAGAAGTCTCTGGGATCGGGAGATGGATGTGGAGGCGGAGGCAGCCACCTCTCGGTCTCGTTCAGCGGTTACGCGAGAGCGGCAAGACAGTCGATCGGTAGTATAGGCAACATATTGACGCGCAAGATGGCGGCTTCGACATCGCAAACAGTTCTGCCCTGGGGAAACACCAAGGATGACTACGAGCTGGGCAAAGTTATCGGTGAGTGCATCTCGTAGGTGAAAAGCCCTTTTTGCGCGCATTCGTTTGATATATAACATGTGGTCAGTCAAGTAAGTTCCTAGTTTATTTCCGCTTTACTTTGCGTTCTTTGAGGTTATATTTAAGTAGGAAAAATTTGATATTTTATTTTTCGACCGATATCGCAGATAGTACTTCACGTAATGTGCTTTTTCGCAACATTACGTATTGTAGACATGATACAACGCCATTTAAGTGGATTGTTTTATTCTGGGGAACTGATTGGGTGCATTTCAATTGATATTGACCTCATATTGATTGAGATCAATTACTCTGCGGCATCGTACATTGACTCTAATGCGGGTTTTTAGGCGTTGGTGCAACGGCCGTGGTACACGAAGCCTTCTGCAAGTCACGCGGAGAAAAATGTGCCATCAAGAGGATCAATCTGGAGAAGTGGAACACGTCAATGGACGAACTGTTGAAAGAAATTCAGGCCATGTCCAGCTGTAATCACGAAAATGTGGTAACTTATTATACAAGTTTCGTGGTCAAGGAAGAGTTGTGGCTGGTGTTGAGGCTGCTGGAAGGTGGAAGTTTGCTGGACATAATCAAGCATAAAATTCGCACCGCAAATTGTAAGCATGGTGTATTCGATGAGGCTACGATTGCAACTGTGTTGAGGGAAGTGCTCAAAGGCCTTGAATATTTTCACAATAATGGACAAATCCACAGGTGATTTCAGTTTTGCGTTCAAAAGCGCTAATTATTTTACACAATCACGATTTTAGAGATATCAAAGCTGGAAATATATTGCTTGGCGAAGATGGAACTGTTCAGATTGCCGATTTTGGTGTGTCTGCGTGGTTGGCCACCGGAAGAGACTTGTCGCGTCAAAAAGTTCGTCATACATTTGTCGGCACACCATGCTGGATGGCACCGGAAGTTATGGAACAAGATCACGGATATGACTTCAAAGCGGATATATGGTCGTTTGGAATAACAGCCATTGAAATGGCAAGTGGCACTGCTCCATATCATAAATACCCGCCAATGAAAGTGTTGATGTTAACCTTGCAAAATGATCCACCAAACTTGGACACAGGCGCAGAGGAAAAGGATCAGTATAAGGTTCAGTCTTCTTTTGGTTTTATCATAGTTTTATACATGACTTATATTTGCAGGCCTACGGTAAAACGTTCCGCAAGATGATCGTTGATTGTCTGCAAAAAGAACCGAGTAAACGTCCGACCGCATCGGAATTGCTCAAGCATCCATTCTTCAAAAAGGCCAAAGATAAAAAGTATCTACAGTCAACGCTCGTTGCGATCGGACCAAGTTTAGAGACGCGCGTACAGAAAGCGAGCAAGCGGCAGCCTGGCGCTAGCGGCCGTCTGCATCGGAAGGAAACCGGCGAATGGGTATGGTCAAGCGAAGATGAAGACGGCGGGAGCGGGGGCAGCGGTAGCGACAGCGACATTCCAGATTCACGACCAATGAACACGCTCACTGCCTCGCAAGGCTCGGATTCCGAGCACGAGGAGAGCAGCGAGAGTGATGCGCCGCCGGTGAATTTGGTTCTGCGGATGCGGAATGCCAAGCGCGAACTGAACGATATTCGGTTCGAGTTCGCCGTCGGGAAAGACTCGTCCGAAGGTATCGCTACCGAACTGGTCAGCGCTGGTCTCGTTGACAATAAGGATATTACCGCGATAACGAGCAACCTTCAGAAACTGATTGAAAGTCGGGATTCTATCAAAGTCGTCACTTTTCCACTGGTTGGTTACTCTAGTCGTGACCTTAGTATTATTATGCACATTTTAATTGTGGTCGTGATTTCAGAGCTCGGCGAACAATGCTGTTGAAGTGCCTGACGACAAAGCACTGATTGGTTTTGCCCAGATATCGATAACCGATTAATTAAGATGGATCCCCGCGACATTTCAGTGCCCGATTCTCAGCCGTGCGTTCCAACTACTAGAAAAATCCAAACCTGTTTTTATAATTTAGCCTATTGCCGATGATTAGACCCAACATGAACAGCAGGATAAGTGAATATCAATAGAATGTGAAATACTTCAACAAATGATACGATACTATAGAAGCACTCCGTACTTAATACTTAATAGAGCAAATGAATTACGCCCACTATTTAGTTCACGTTTTGGGTTTTTAATCAAAGATACTATTGTATAAACAAGTTTCATATCATATTTAGGTCGCTTATAATTAAGGTACACATGCAACACAAAATAACCTGAAAAATTCAAAATGTCAATTTACACCTCTGATATTTATAGTTTATTTGCCACTGAACTCAAACCATTCTAGAAACACTATTATGATTTTAAAAACTATTATTTATAATATATATCTGTATGTATACAGGATACGTTTTATATAGTCATTAGTTTTAGAAGTTGCAAATCTGTTTTCATTCGGGAGGAGAGGAAACTATCAAGACGACCACATAAATGCCTTACTTAACGAATAGAAATGAAAATTAACAGCGTATAAAATGAAGCGAGTTGTGTATTTTATTTAGTACTTTTGATGATGTTTGTTATTCTAATAGTTTACGTTGTGTTGTAGACTGCAAGTAAAACTTACGTTTAGTTAGTTACGTGCCAATCGGTATAAGAAACTCAACTCACAAATAAGTATGTAAAGTGTAATGTCCCCTAACCCAATAATTGATTTTGCAACACAAATCACTGCATTAAACTTTTGGGGCGTGAAAGATATAACGACTGCGAATGATAGGATCTAAAAGAAGACTATTTAAATACAGCTTATTTATATGAATATGAATGAACGGTGGAAGCAAAAAAAAAACAATAAATAAATAAAGCGGTAGACATTAATAAAGTTCTTCCATAAAGTAAACAGTTTGTATTTGTTGACAAAGTTAAATGTTATTGTTACTGAAATAAAATGCATTAAATTTATTCAGAGGCAGAGAGTTATTGGCCAAAAACTTAGCGAAGATTAAATTTAGCTTCTTGGCTAGAAAACTCTAAGGGATATTAATAACACTTGCGCATTTTGCAACAGGAGCGGATGTAAAATAAGCATGCGATTGTTGGCCGACCGACAGAAAAACCGCACTGTCTTACGTAATCGTTTGTTTTGAACGAATAAATTATGAGTGCGCTCCTGCAAACAAGCGGATTGAGAGACGTATTGGCGTTGTGTATTGGTAGTCTTCGATTAGAAGCCGCCGGGACTGGGGTCTGACTCCTTGCGCGGCTAATAAACGGCGATAATCATGATAACTACGCGTTGACGAGGTGAATTTACGCATAAACTGTAAAAAAATCGTCGAAACAGTGTCCCACCACAGGTGTATCGACGCAGCGCGCAACAGCACCAACGCACAGTGTACTGGCGGGACGATCTTGAGAGTTCAAGGATAGTTTCGCTTCGAGCAGTATTAATTGTGAGTATTTTGCTGTTGTTATGTAGTTAATATTAACTTAATTGTTGTAGGAATCGGTGCAATAGCGAACAGTGCACGTGCATCGATTGGAATTGGTATTATATTGGAGTACAAGTTAGAACTGAAATTCGTTCAGAAAGGACGAAGCGTGCGCAGTAAATAACGCGTCTTCAAGGTGAGCAATAATGGACATTGTTTGCTAATTGGTGCATGTTATTGATGCGTTCCGTTCACTGTTGTTGATTTTTTAGATGAATTACAAACAGCAAAAACTTTACGCGCTTTACGAATCCAAAGACCTGAGCGATTGTACGTTTATATTTGCGAATGGCAATGCGAAAATTCAAGCGCACAAATTACTCATGACACTTAGCAGTCCGGTATTCGAGAGGATGTTCTACGGGGACTTGGGTCGCAGCGAGATTCTTATTGAAGATATTGAGCCGGAAATATTTGATAAGTTTTTGAAGTTTATTTACACCGGCGTGACTCAGATCAATAGCGTCGAGGAAGCTTGGAAAATATTTTACGCAAGTCAAAAGTATTTCATTTCTGAGTTGCAAGATCTTTGTCTGAACTACGTCAAGAGCAATATATCCATGAGCAACTTGCTTTTATGTTATGAATATGCCTCGCTTTATGGTCAAGAAACCATGGCCAGTCAATGTCTTCAGGATGTCATCACCTATGCCAAAGGTGTCTTAATGATCAACAATTACCATATGCAACTTGCCACCGCCAAAGAATTATTACGTGCTGATCAATGCGTTGAGATATCTTTAATGGTTGTTTCTTGGGCTATTACCGAGCTGGAAGGACAACAAGACACTTCTCTTACAATCAGTGAGTTCCTAAAAAGAAGCGACATAAAACTTCGCAGGTGTTATCTGAACACTTCGCTTTATAACGCGCTCAGCCGAGAACTCAAAGACATTGTTGAAGTTTACAACGAATTAACGCAGGATGACTTTTTGGTTTGTTCTATAGCGGCTCTAGTTGAAAATCGGTATAAGTTTCGGCATCGCAATATCTATAAACCTTCACAGAAGTTGTTAGTTCGACGGTATCGGGAGGTCATATCTCCGAGAATTACTTCCACCTGTGACTGCCTGCTTTTCGGGGTAATTGTGACAGCAAAAGCCACTCCAGAGCGTTTTATAAGCGATCACTATTGTGGCGGAGCGAATATTTACGTCTACCAGAAAGACAACGACCGGATATCTAACCTAATCTATGAGCATAAACGGAACAACGTGCTGTTACAGTATGACACTGTCCAAAAGATCATCTTTGATGTACCGGTGCTCATGAAGGCGTACATTACATACATGATCTGCGTTGAGTACTTGGCGGATGAACCAGACGACAGCGTCGTTCTGAAGTACATGGCGCCGCAATTACCAAGCAATAATAACAAATCTGTGATATGCTTCGAGGATGACGGGGAAGGAGACGTGATCAAAGGATTGTGCTTCTATGAAGTGTAACGTGCAGTTTATCTGGACGTTGAAACCTTATGTATTCATAAATAAAATAATAATAATATTTTAATAAAAATAACTTCTCTTAGCCTATCCGTATGATATTGTTTTGTTTTAGTTTAGTCGTTACGTTTCGTTTGTTTTGAAATCACATTGAATCCCATGTGATATTCTGGCTTGCAATCTGCAAACTACTTGCTTGCTAATTGGCCGAGTTGAGTTGGTTGAGTTCTGCAGATGTGAGTGTAAAAAGTCGAAGGAGGTGGCGGTGATTTATAGACGAATACCTGGATTGCGCGACGCGACAAAGTTCAGCAGCTCTTCGCTGTCTTCGCAGACGAACGGCTTCACGTGGTGGCAGGCAACGTCATGCCATTTGATGCCATCGTTATAGAAGTTGTTGAGGATTGATAGGCAGGACTCGTCGTTACCCTAAAAGCACAAGTAAATCATTAATTAATATCCCAATGCGCTGCGCTTGAACTTATCGCCGGAGATGAATAATCACTGATACAGTGTTTCAGCGCTTGTCTGTTTGGAGCAAACAAACCAGTTTTCCTCATTCGTGCTTGGCGCGCGGGCAAAGACAAGACAGGTCATTAACATTTTTTAAATAATACTCATTCAGATGACCAGAACGGCGAATGCACAAAACCGTTTGCTTTTTCATAATCGAACGCGGACGGGCACATTCTTTCGATGCTCTCATTTTTCTCAAGTTCAATTCAAAGTTGAACGAACTGCAAGTACGTGCGTGCATCTTAAGATCTACTTAAGTGAAGTGTATAAGGAAGTCTCTGAGTCTTCACCTGTGCAGCTTCACGGTTATCGGGCTGCGCTTGCCCATAGCCGCCGGTATGGCTCCAGTCACCGCTGTTTCTTTGAGATGTGGGTCCAATCTTGGCACCCGACCCGCTCCAGAACCAACCGTTGATGTTTGGAGGCTGAAGATCTGCGCGCTCGCATCCCG
>NBZA01000203.1:20066-33819 GCA_003054995.1 Aleochara bilineata
GTGAGATTCTCTTGTCTGGATCTACAGTCATCATCTTCCTGACGAAGTCTTTGGCCGAATCGCTAATTTCAGACCAAACATTCCCCTCAAATTTATAAACACCGTTGACTATTAACGAGCTAAGTCGGTTATTCCAACGTGTTTTGAAGGGTAATTCGTGCCCTAGCATATTAAACAGCACTACTCCCATACTCCAGATGTCAGCCTTGCAGTTATAGGGTTTGTCCATAAGAATTTCGGGCGCGATGAACATCGGCGTTCCGCAGCGAGTGCGCATCAAGTTATCCTCGGCGGTGTCGACATAACGACTGAGACCGAAGTCAGTCAGTTTGATCTGTGTGTCCGCGATGGAATAACGCAAAAGGATGTTTTCGGGTTTAATGTCGCGGTGTATGATACCCTTGTCATGAATATGTTGTACAGCGAGCATCAATTGGTAAAACAACTTCTTGGCATCTGCTTCTTTGAGATCCTTTATGATACCGTTCAAGTCGCCCCCTTGCAAATACTCCATAACCAAGTACATACACTCTTGAGTCTCTTCGGATGCAAATAGACGGATAATCATAGGCTGCATAAATAGTATGTATTCACAATGTTATTATATCTATTCTTTTCACTTACGTGTGCAAGATTCTTCATGATCGTTGCTTCTCTAGTAAGATGACATACGGCATTGAGCATTTCACCACGTCCGCCCTTAATCAGTTTCTTCACAGCAAATGGTTTAAGAGTTCGCTAATTTAATACAAAAACAAACTTTATAAAAACCGATCGGATGTTCGATTAGATTATACACTCGTACCTTATCAAACACTAAACGAACCTCACCACATGCACCTTTGCCCAGCAATTTAGAGACCTCATACTTCTGCCTAAGATTCCCTCCCAAGAACACATTATCTTCCGCCAAATATTGTCTATAAACAAAGACTACACAGAAGATATCAAACCACTGTCCATACAAACGGTTCACTGCACGCCTACCTCGAAGGCCTGCCATTCCAATGGCAATGGTATCATCATTCTGCAAGATGTGCGTTTGTCCTTTACCGATTTTAATTCCATTAAGAAATGTGCCATTCTTGCTTAAGTCCTTTATGTAAGTCATATTATCTTCTCTAATAATTTGAAAATGCATTTTTGATACCAGCAGAAGATAACGATTCGGTAGATTACTTAAGGTAAGAATCATATTACATTGCGGACTTCTTCCAATAACATATTTCTCATTGAGCAAATCTACACAAAATGTGATAAAACATGTGTAGTTATGAATCTAATGTAAGTAAAGCTATATTACTTACCCATTGGACTGATAAACAAATGCGTGGAGAACAAGCGACCCCAGGGCTTAAATTTCTTATCCCATTCATATATATTTGCCTTTGTTCCCGGAGTTAAGCTTACAAAGTTCGGTGTTTGAGTATCAGGTGCTTCTTCCATCTTATTTCGATGTTATTATCACAATGAACCGAAGAACAAAAAATACCACTTCACAAAGTCTCACCTTTTGAGTCTTTTGTGCTAGTTCTTCAAATGGCGGACACCAAGATAAGACGTGATCTGCAAAAAGTTACTTCTTTAATCTAACGGCCTTTCCGTATCGCCGGCAACCGTCTTTTATCTGCATTTCTAAACCAATCACATTACGTTTTACAATGTTGTCAAACAAAGTAAAGCAATTGTAACCATGTATAAAATATAAATGATTGTGTATTTACTTTAATAAATTAGTATATTAAAATAATATTTTATTAATGTATTGAAACAATTAATATACTTTTACAGAACCACAAGGTTTAATAAAATTAAATCAAAATGTTTCTACAGTGTTGCCAGGTATAACGCGTGCGCACTTGTGTCCACAGCAACGCACTGTGCGGCACAACCGGTGTCGTTCTGTGTTATTATTTGGCGGGCTAGCGGCGTCATCCACGCTGGAATCTTCGAAGTATTATTTTATACTTAGTTTTATGTGGATTGTTAAGTAAAATATTTGTGAACGAGAACCATGGGTGATAAAGGAGACGGTAAGAAAAACGCACAGGCTTTTGTAGTACAATCACAAGAACGCATGATGCTAAACAAGCATGTTTTTTCGCAGAAACATTTGATGATGCAGTTGAGGAGCGTGTCATCAACGAGGAATACAAGATATGGAAGAAGAATACACCGTTTTTATACGATTTGGTTATGACCCACGCACTCGAATGGCCTTCACTAACCGCACAGTGGTTGCCCGATGTGACCAGACCAGAAGGCAAAGACCATTCCATTCATCGGCTGATCCTGGGCACTCATACATCTGATGAACAGAATCATCTCCTTATTGCAAGTGTTCAGCTGCCGAACGAAGACGCTCAGTTTGATGCTTCACACTATGATAATGAAAAGGGTGAATTCGGCGGGTTTGGATCAGTGAGTGGTAAGATTGAGATTGAAATTAAGATCAATCACGAGGGTGAAGTGAATCGCGCCAGATACATGCCGCAGAATCCCTGTGTTATTGCAACAAAAACTCCCTCAAGTGATGTATTGGGTAAGAATTTATGATTAGTTATTTACTTAACAAATATGCTAAATATATTTTGTAGTATTTGATTATACAAAGCATCCCAGCAAACCAGACCCAGTTGGTGAATGTCACCCAGATTTGCGTCTGCGCGGTCATCAGAAGGAAGGATACGGTCTTTCCTGGAATCCTAACCTTAACGGCTATTTGTTGTCCGCCAGCGATGACCATACGATCTGCTTGTGGGATATTAACGCTACGCCCAAAGAAGATCGCGTCATTGACGCGAAAACCATCTTCACAGGCCACACCGCTGTCGTTGAGGATGTTGCCTGGCATCTTCTTCACGAAAGTCTCTTTGGCTCTGTCGCCGATGACCAGAAACTTATGATCTGGGACACTCGCTGCAACAATACCAGCAAACCATCGCATACCGTCGACGCTCACACAGCCGAAGTGAATTGTTTGAGTTTCAATCCGTATTCGGAGTTTATACTTGCGACTGGGTCAGCCGACAAGACTGTCGCATTATGGGACTTGCGTAACTTGAAGCTGAAGCTCCACAGCTTTGAGTCGCACAAAGACGAAATTTTCCAAGTACAATGGTCGCCGCATAACGAAACCATTCTGGCTTCGTCGGGCACCGATCGCAGACTGCACGTTTGGGATTTGAGCAAGATTGGAGAAGTACAAACGCCGGAAGACAACGAAGATGGCCCTCCAGAGTTGCTATTCATTCACGGCGGACACACAGCTAAGATTTCCGGTTTGTAGTGATATTATATCTGGACTATATAAGGATAGGTTATAACTTGTGTTCTCTATTATAGACTTCAGTTGGAACCCTAATGAGCCGTGGGTGATCTGCTCAGTATCCGAGGATAACATCATGCAGGTGTGGCAAATGGCCGAGAATGTTTACAATGACGATGACGCCGAAATGGCCATTTCCGACGCCGAGACGCCTGCTAATAACTAATCACCATTTCAATTATCATTCAAACAAGCATGATTATCCGTTGCGTTTAATTTAATGCATGTTGTCAATTTGTAGCAGCATTCACACGATTACAAACCAGTTTATTATTGTCTATACTTCATGTGAAATATCAATTTATTCATTAACTTGAGAAATTATAAAACTTGTCATTTGTCGGAAAATACAGTTGTCACCGTAAATTAAATACTATTGCAGCTTCATTCCCGTGAAGTTCGAACGAAGGTCCGACCAGCACTTGTAATACTCTTCTTCAAGCTTCTGGCATGTCTTCAACCCCCATTTGGTTACAGCCAAGCCGAAACAAGATTCGAACATAAACGCCTGTAACAGAAATAGGAAATATACGATATGACGATGTGAACATCAAAAGATTACGAACTTGAGTATTATCAGCAACGCGGCATGGTTTGAGGACTTCATTGGTTCCAAACTTAAAGCATTGTGCATCAGGACCATGGGGTGTCATGATGCTGTGGAGAGTAGCGCCACCTGGATGGAAACCATCTTTCTTTGCCTCATAGGCGCCATGAATCAAACCCATAAATTCTGACATACAATTGCGGTGATAATATGGAGGTCGAAAAGTGTGCTCCTGTACGGACCAGCGTGGTGGGAATATTACGAAGTCGGCTACAGCGGTCCCCTTTTTCTCGGATTGACAAGTAAGTACCGTGAAAATTGATGGATCCTTTAAGCAACACCATAAATGACAGTTCAGTTGAGTTTTCAAACATAAAAACTTCATATTACTTACGCAATGATCGAAGGACACTGAGTTAATGACCATAAATTTACTTAGGTCATACTTATACGGAACATAGTTTCCATGCCACGCAACTACATCAAACGGACTATGGTCTTGATAACAAGAAAATATACCCCCTTGGTATTTTGATACAATTTGGTATTTGACTCCTTGAATGTCTTCGTAATGTGCAACGGGGGTGAGAAAATCCCGCGGGTTTGCCAGCCCATTAGCCCCTATTGGGCCCAAGTCAGGAAGTTGAAAATGTTGACCGAAAACTTCCAATATATAACCGCGCGAAGGTCCATCAACCCCGATTGCAAAGCGCATGCCTTGTTGAATCACGCAGATTTCGTTCGGAGCTACTTGCATCTTCCCGAATTCGGTTTTAACTTCAAGTGTTCCTTGCTGAGGTACAATAAGAAAATCCCCATCGGCGTTGTAAAATGCGCGGTTCATCATTGATTGGTTGCATGCATAAATATGTATTGCAAGTCCCTGCTTCATCTTCGGATCGCCAGCACCGCAAATTGTATGCAATCCGTCAACGAAATCTGTATCTTTAGTTGGAATGTCAAAAGGCCGCCAACGCATCTGCAGGAAATTTGCTACGTAGTAACCTGAACGAAAAAGCTACTGGTATGTAGACTTACCTGGTTTGGGTCAGGTTCCTGTTCATCCCAGTCGTGTGTTAGAAATCCTTTAGACAAGGGCGAATAAGGTCCGTGGCCTACCGAAGGGCGAATTCTGTACAACCATGAGCGACGATTCTCTACTCGGGGCGCAGTGAATGCAGTGCCCGACAATTGCTCAGAGTATAGTCCATATGCGCACTTCTGTGGAGAATTTTGCCCCGGGGGTAGCGCGCCCGGACATCGTGAATCCTCACTGCTAAATTCACTTCCAAACCCTGAAAGATACTAAAGAAAGGCTGTTTTTCAAGATTCAAAATGTAAAACAACAGGAAGTTTACCTTCAAGTTCGACATCTTCAATGTTAGTTATCACAAGTTCAACTTTGTTAAACTTTATGATTTGGACACAATTGCGAACAGATAGCAACTGGTGTTTCTCGAACGTTGCGCGACGATTTTAATAAAACGTAAAAGTTACGTAGCTGTTTAAACAGCGATAAACAAGAACGAGAATATATCTTGAGCTGTTTTGTAAATAAAATTAAGCACATAATCATCTATGCTAAGCGAGATATGTATGAATGCCTGCTGATTGCTGAGCAACTATCAGACCTACAAGTATGCAAATCAAATCAAACGAGAACTCGACTTTAACTTGTTTCTAGCGCAATCCTTCCTGATTAAAATTCGTTAAGTTGCCCAAGAAATATTTACCAGCTAAACGCATTAATGTGCAAATGTGTGATGAGGAATTTTATTTTCCACATCACACCACACATGCAGCAAAAGCAAAGAGGAGATAAACAATATGCAAATGCGTTAGAAATTGATTAGTGGCGTTGTTTATAAATTAATGATGTATTTCATTCGCAGTAGTTATACTAATAGTAATAATTTTACAATAATATAAGATATCGAACAAAAATTAAACAATAATCATTTTTAAGTAGTCACTTAATTATATGATTTATCATTCCTACGATTGTTAAATGTATATATATAGAAACCGCGATATTAATTCAATCAACTTACGAGGGCGTACAAAGTCGAAATAAATAAACATTCTCTGAAGAAAATGGTTCTTCGCACCTGCAGGGCGCAGATCAATCAAATAATGACTTTGACTTTGCATATTTATAAATATTACAATGCTTAGAACATAGTTACTATATTTGTTTTTGTATTTTTCTTCGTTTTCCACAAATGTCTATGATCCTAGCTTCATTCACTGACGGTAGTACAATTACTTATAATAGCGAAACTGAATTGGGTATATAAAACGCTTCCTTCTTTCCTTTCTTCATTCTTATCAGCTCGCAAAGAAAATCAATTGTCAATGCGTAATTGTATGAACGAGGAACAAATCTTCCCGCTGAAGTCTGCGTCTTGTCTTGCTAGTTTTATTGGCGAACAATCACATGCGCTCGGATTTGTACCGCCAGCCATTCGTCCACTGCAAATATTATTTGAATGTTTGTTTGTGATTTGTGTTTCACTGTCTTGTCAGCCGCAATACAATGCATCTGCCCAACATCGGCTTTGTATAATTAAATCAGTCTTGTCGTCACATTAACAACAATAGTCCTGTCTTTCCTTGCGCATACGCTTCAGATGCGATTAGGCTTAGCTCAGTGTGCACTATACTATTAAAAGTGATAGCAGCATCCTACTTTGCGCGAAAATGGTTTACTTCCTCAGTTTTCTGAGAAGCTACTATTGAGGTATTCCTTATAGATGGAAACTCACCGTCACAGGATCAGTTTCTGTGAGTTTCTAAGCAAGTTTTCTATCACGCTTTGAGTATAAATATTGCTTTGCAATTTAGAATAACTATTTATTTCCTGGCTGTACGGACTTACTCGGAGTGCAAAAGTAAAGCCCAATGCTATTCGTTATGCACGATGAACAGTGAAGCCTAACTTATCTATGATTCGTTTTTTCTCTTGCGAAAGAAGCAGTTTGGCTTTGGCTTAAGCAAGTAAATTAATGCAAATTGATATATTCACTTCCCCTGTGCATGATTAGTTTCTCACTCTTGTTTGCAATGTATCAGGTAACGTCAGTTACACGCATAGGCGTTGGTGTATTCAAAATCAGTGGCATGTTGCAATTGCAATGAACGTGACTCATCATCGCAAACATTAAAGGTATATGTGTTTCGCAACAGTGAATTAAAACACAGACATGATTGTTTATCGGTACAAGGTAGTGAGACAGCACAGCACAGCACAACATCGAGCTTAGGGTGCTGATGATTCAATGACATAGAACATGTTACATTCACCCCAGACATCTAAACTCAAGTTACAAATAAATACAAGCAAAGATCTTCTTTGTTTTATGAGTTATTTGATTCTAATTTGCATTTATATCAAGACAGTTATACAGAAATATGTACTTAAATCAACCGATTTTGCACGAGTTCGTCTCAGTACGTTTCACATTGATGATATACGCATATAGTATTGGTTTACTTTCAATAATTTATATTGTATCTGCACTATTATTAGACATTTAGCACGTGTTAAGTAACATTAATGACAGATTCTTGTTGTCTAAGTTAAGAACACACGATTGCACTTCCTTCATATGGAATAGGCAAACAGCAAGACGAACGATTGTTTCCCACGTCTCGGTATATAGTATAATGTACGTTGTAATATTTTCAATGTTTCTTGTTGTTGTTTGTTGTTATGCGCCATGGAAATTGTTCCCAAGTAGTTTAGTTGCAGCCGCGGCGGTTTACTACCCTTGGTAATCCTTCAACGAGTCGCAGCGCGCGCACCGCCACGCTTACAATTGCTTACAAATATAATTATTCATTTATTACAAATGATTTAAGAATTTGTTTATAATAGTTTAGTTCATCATTAGTGCGTTGCGTTGCAATAAATACCAGCCAACGTCCTCCGAAGCTTCTTCCCATCAGAGGCGGCTGCACTTTGTTGAACAAACGTAGATAATAATCCATTTATTTATATAAGTAGTGTATAAAGGTTTTAAAATATTATAAAGTCGCACGTCATCACGCGGAAAACAACTCGCAGACAAAATAGGACGTGAATATGCTTGATTCAAGAACAAAAATGCATCGGCTATTCACTCGCGACAATAGATTTACTTGCGATCCTCAGTGGTTTGTTTGAACGGTGGCGTTAAGAACAGAGCGCGTCACATTTGACTCTCTTGCGATCAACTAATAATTTATCATTCATTCATCGATAGTTTTGTTTGACTGACTGACTTTAGAGATTTTCGGTATTGGTATGTTTGTTTGTTTTTGTTGTAGTACAGTAAAAGTAAATATTTTGTAAACTTTTTGGATTTTAAAGGTGAAGATATAGATAGCGCTTAAAGGAAATAATCGGGTGTTCGACGCGTCACGTGAGGCTCGCCGCGTCTTGGTGCTGGATCGAACTGCAAGCTGGAAACACACCGGAAATTGTATTAGTACATTGTATCACACTCACAAACAAGCTATAGCAGCACGTGAAGTTAAAACAAACAATCACTCTGATTCACTTGTTGTAGTTTGAAAATATTAATATGACGGCGACGGCAATTAAATTTTGATGCATTACGATGATGATGTTGGTCAGAAAACAATTATTTTTGATTGCAACTGCATTTTAGCAAACGAACACTGCACTGCCTACAAGTGGCTTTATAGCATGCATTAATCATATAAAGTGAACTATTTCGGTATGAAAGCCATTAGTTTCAAATGTCACCTATGCGATCACTGCTTGTTATACGCTTATCATGTATGTATGAGACGTGCAATATAAAAATACGACACTTACAATGAATACTTTAGGGCATCGTCTAGTTCCATGATAGCGGCTTGATTGCCACATCGATAGCAATAATTGGGTGCACTGAAGATAGTGACAACGTTGCGGTCGTGGCACCAGTTGTAGCCTTCCATGACCAGCTGGTGAGCGCGCGATACTAACGTCAGGCCGTTGGCGTGATTAAAGGTCTCTGATATATCTTGGCCGAAAGTATAGCCTGCACCGCGAGGAGATATGCCCCAGCCGCCGCGGTCGTCGGGATCTGACCATAAAAGGTCACACATTGGCCCTTCATGTGGTACCTAATACGAATCAAACATTGTAATTTATTTATTTCAGAATGGTAAGACCGGCTTACTTCTTGCAGACGATCCAAAGCCCTAATATGATCTAATGTATCGATGCTAGGACTCAATCCGCCATGCAGACAGAAGATTTGCCCGTCGACGAGCGCAGTCAGGGGTAGATAATCAAAAAGGTCGGTGAAGAACTTCCAAACGTTGGCGTTGCCGTACTTTCTTAAGCACTCGTCGTAGAAGCCATACACTTGGGTGATCTGACGCGACTCATGATTGCCGCGCAATATCGTGATGCGCTCCTTGTATCTAACTTTTAAAGCCACCAGCAACGTGACGGTCTCGACGGAATAATAACCCCTATCAACGTAGTCGCCCATGAAGAGGTAATTCGTGTCGGGACTTCGACCACCTATTCGGAAGAGCTCCATCAGGTCGTGAAACTGGCCGTGGACATCGCCGCAGACAGTCACTGGGCATTTGACTTCTTGTACGTTGCATTCCTTTGAAAGTATTTCCTTCGCCTAAGGGTAGCAATAACGTGAAAGGGTTGTAAATTAGTCGACCGCAAAACAAGTGTACTACATAGTAACTAGACATGATTCATCGACACATCAATGATCGTGCGCTGAGCCGCATCATCGCAATGGTCGAATATAGTATGAACCAAATTATAAAAAAACACTCACCTTTTCGCAGAGCGTTTTCACCTGGCTTTCTGTGAGTTGTTTGCAGTCATTAAGTTGTTCAATCCACTGGTCGAGTTCCTTACACACTGCTTTATCGTCCATGCTTGCTGCGATCTGTTAAAATTTATTTTAATAATGTTTGTTTGGACTTTATGCAGCGGTGAGGAGCGAGCGGAATAAATACGGACGCGAAAATCGCACGCCAATTGTACTATAATGGAGCGTTCCCTCGCCCTTCGCCGCTCAATCGCACAGCACACTAAGTAAGACTCGCAAATGGGCAAAATGGCTGACACGGGTGCCGCGGAGTAAGACTGTTCGCTAGACGCTTGTGACGTCACGTCGCGCTCGCATCGACAATGCGCAGATGTCTACACCGTATGCGAGTCCAGCGCACTAATCAAAACACTCGTTTGCGATGCGCGCGAGGAACATGCCAATTCAAAACTGATTTGTAATCGCTCAATTTATCACCACTTATAACCTCTAAGACAATGAGTAATATACTTCAAATTTAGTTGGTCTCTTGCCGTTTGCTATCTACAGGCCTAAATTGATCAACTTCAATAATAACTTGAATTTAGAAATGAATCGTGCGTCGTAAAATTTCAGCGTATGTACTCAAACTGACATCGTTTCAGGCGTGTGACTTTACCTGGGGACTGGCTTCTTCATTACGAGGGGAATCTAAACCTGTGGGAGACGGCGGCGACACGTTGGACAATTTTGCAGCTACCATGGGGTTTTTGTATGGTTCACGTAGTGAAGAAGGTACGTCAGGTGGCTGCATTATACAGAAATTCTAAATTTTTTCAATATGAATGAATAAAACGTAATTGCATGTGTCGCAGAGCAAATGCCGCCGACAACAGCAGGCTAGATTCACGCACTTAGTTTTCAAAACTACTAGTGCGCCACTTGCTAAAGCGACCTCTTACAGTAAATGATGTAAGGTTGAAAAGAGGTACGAGAGTTTGTCAAACATGTTAAGCATGTCAAACTAGTCCGTGGTTGCGAGCTGCAAGTGCGGATAAACATGATCGAGTTAATCGTAGTCATAATGGTGCGGAGTGCAGTGTGGTCCAATTAAACAGTGTTGTGTTTCATTTAGTTAAAGACATTTGCAAGAATTGTATCGCGAGCGTGGCAGATATTGTGCAGCGGTCGCTGGCAGATCATGGTGGACCAGGATTACGGCGATGATGCGCGTGAAGCCGATGAGCGCCTTGGCACCGTCACCGACCGCGAGCTGCCGGTCAGCTTCGCCGAGGACCGTCACCTGGAGCCCATCGCGGGCATGCCATATGAGACGGAGAAGTGGCGGATGACCGAGCGGGTAACAAGTGCATCCATTGCACCACCTACACACTCCCCTAACCTGCATTTCAAAACATGCCTTTGCGGTTTGCAGATGAAGACAGTCAGCGTCGCTCTGGTTCTGTGCTTGAATGTGGGGGTCGATCCGCCTGACATAGTCAAAACGCAACCGTGCGCGCGGCTTGAATGTTGGATTGGTAACTATATTAATTGCGTCGCATCACGCAATGTCCCTGACCAACTTTGTTCTTCTACAGACCCGTCGGTTCTATCGCCTGCAAAAGCTCTGGAAGCGATTGGGAGCAGCCTACAGAAACAATATGAAAGGTGGCAACCGCGAGCACGCTACAAACAATCGTTGGATCCTACGTCTGAAGAAGTTAAGAAACTTTGCACTTCACTTCGACGCAATGCAAAAGAAGAGCGAGTTCTCTTTCATTATAATGGTCATGGTGTACCTATGCCTACAGATAATGGGGAAATATGGGTTTTTAATAGAGTAAGTATTTAAATATATTCGAAAGCAGCTTAACATAAGTATTTAAAATTATTTGCAGTCATTTACACAATATATACCTCTAAGCATATACGACCTGCAAACATGGATGGGTGCACCGTCGATTTACGTCTACGACTGTTCGAATGCAGGTATAATTGTTCACTGGTTCAAACAGTTTGCGGACCAGCACAGTCGTGAGTACGAACAAGAGCGCAGCACCCTGACGGGGCCGCCAGCTTTTCAATCATGTATCCAACTAGCCGCTTGTGATACTGGACAAGTACTGCCCATGAATCCTGACCTACCCGCGGATTTATTTACTGCTTGCTTGACGACTCCTATCAAAGTCGCACTTCGGTGGTATGTCATGCAATCCACGAGCAAACTGGTGCCGAAGGTCACAATGGACCTCATTGATAAGTAAGGAAGGTCATTTTCTGAAATGAAATCATCTGATTACAATTTTTATTTGCTATGTGCGCAGAATTCCGGGACAAATCGCTGATCGACGTACAATGATTGGCGAACTGAACTGGATATTCACGGCGATCACAGACACGATTGCTTGGAATACACTACCGCGCGACTTATTTCAGAAACTGTTTCGGCAGGATTTGCTAGTCGCCTCTCTTTTCCGCAACTTTCTCTTGGCTGAGCGCATCTTGCGTTCGTGTGATTGCACGCCTATTTCCAGCCCGCAGTTGCCGCCCACGTACCAGCATGGTATGTGGCAAGCATGGGACCTCGCATTGGATTTATCGCTCGGTCAGCTGCCGGGCATCTTAGAAGAAGGGAAGAAATTTGTGCATCTGCCATTCTTCGAAGAGCAATTGACGGCTTTTCAGGTCTGGCTAGAGCTGGGCTCAGAAGACCGTCATCCGCCCGAGCAGTTACCAATTGTTCTGCAAGTTCTTTTGAGCCAAGTGCATCGTATGCGTGCGCTGGAGTTGCTTGGTCGCTTCTTGGATCTCGGTCCTTGGGCAGTCAATCTTGCACTGAGTGTTGGGATTTTTCCATATGTTCTGAAGCTCCTTCAAAGTTGTGCGAAAGAATTGCGTCCCTTGTTAGTGTTTATATGGGCTAAGATACTCGCGGTTGATAATACTTGTAAGGCCGATTTAGTAAGAGACAAAGGACACACGTACTTTCTGTCGGTTCTGCAAGATACGACCATTTCGGCGGAGCATCGAACACAAGCTGCGTTTGTATTAGCTTGTATCGTAAACAATTTTGAGGACGGCCAGGAAGCAGCGTTTCAAGGAGCATTAGTGTCGATTTGTCTCGAACAGCTTTATGATGTGTCTCCGCATTTACGGCAATGGGTGGCAATATGTTTAGGCCGGTTATGGGATCACTATGAAAATGCGCGATGGACCGGCGTTCGAGATTCCGCGCACGAAAAGCTCTACATTTTGCTGCAAGATCCATGTCCGGAGGTTCGTGCTTCGGCGGTGTTTGCATTGGGAACATTTATCAATTCAGTTCGGAGCCGCACCGAACATTCGAAGAACATTGATCACAGCGTAGTCATGACGCTCGTGAATTACGTGGTTCATGATATGAGTCCTCTTGTTCGCAAAGAGCTTGTTGTTGCTCTGCAATGGTTTGTGATGGCATTCGAACGATCGTTTTTGAACGTCGTCGTGCAGGAAACGAACAAAGAAGGAAACCGTACCCCACCGCATGGGGCTTACTTGCGGCGCGTTGGAAGTCGCGATCGGCTTTGGGCGGTGACGCCGGAAAATATTGAGCCCACCGACCGATTGAAACGTGTCAGCTCCAGCTCTCTCATCAGCAACATTACGACCTCACTGAATCACAGCTACTCGGGAAGTTTGAGTACCCTGACAAGCTTGAGTTCGATCTACGCGAAAGTGTACAACGCGCTGGCAATATTAGAATGCGATCCGCATACTGAAGTCGCAAATCTTGCTGGAGTCGTACTTGGATACATTCGCAATCAGTTTAAGAAGGACGCAGGCGATATTCGCCTAAGTTCTAGCATTAGTTTACCGCCTAGTCCAAATCGTGGTTCCTATTTAGGCGAGAGCCCACCCAAGCAAGGAATAACCAGGTTTAAGGTAGTTAAGCCAAAGGCAAAAGGGTTACCTGCGAACGAGGAAGACACGCGCCGGAAACCGCTTGTATCCACGGAATTCATACAGTGGGCTTGTAAACGCTTTGCGCAGCCAGTGATGAAGGAGAAAAAGGGTGATATTGAGTCAAAAGATTACTACAAACGAGAATGGCGAGTACTAAGGTAT
>NBZA01000206.1:0-23324 GCA_003054995.1 Aleochara bilineata
GCCCCCGTGTCAAATTTTTTAAAAAATCCCGCCAGAGGGCGCTCTAGAACTAGAGCAACTATAACCTACACAACATCGTGATATCAACAAATTTCATTTGTTCAGTAACAGGCCAAGTTATGTCTAAATAGTACGTTTTGTATCCACAATGAAGTTATAATTCGCGTTTACGTTCAATTTGTACGATTGGAAGTGAATGAGTAACGTTCTTCCAACACATTTATTTTGTTACTAGCAAAATATACTTAAGTAAGTAACAGGATGCTGTACTCATTTCATATTATCTCTCATTTGATTAAATTCAGCATAATTGGTAACAGTTCATACATATTTTCTATTATTGTGTATGTCTATATGCGAATAAGTCGTGTACATAACATAGACTAGACTAGGCTAGGCGTTGAAATTCGTTATCTTTATATTGTTTCAGTGATAATATTGAGATGAGTAGATGACTTATCATTTGAAGTTAGGATGGAATGGAATCAAGAGGGTTTTATTCCGCCCGACGGTGGGTACGGCTGGATAATCATATTAGTTTATGTTTTAATGAATGTAAGTATGTCTTGACTGGTTAACTTTTGTTTGTTATAAACTATTGAAATTTACAGTCATGCCTACTGCCATTCATGCAATGTTTCGGGATTATTTACAACAATTATTACTATCACCTTCTCGGCTTGACTTCTGCAAAAGTTTCATTTCTTCTGCATCTGAATAATTTCTTGTTTTGTTTCCTGGGTATGTATATTGGTTATGTCTCTTTTGAAATTATTCTAAAACTAACGTTTGCAGGGATATTGAGTGGGCCATTATTAAAAAAGTTTGACTACAGGCAAGTTTCATTCGTTGGGAGTTGTATAATGTGCCTTGGAATATTCTTCTCTTCATTCGCGAAAAGTTATGAGGCTTTAATTGTGACGATTGGTATATTAATAGGTATGTAATAAAGGTATGTTTTAGTGATGACTGCTGCTTTGTAAAATACTAATAACAATAGAATTCAACAACGATTCCTAATTTCAGGATGTGGTCAGGGTATTCTACTACCAGGTATGTACATAGCGGTCAATACATACTTTAAAAAACTACTTCCATTGGCGATAAGTCTCCAAGTGACTGGCGCAAGTCTGTCTCAAATATTCATGCCCCAAGTGTGCCATTTTTTACTAAAGACTTACGGAGTGCACGGCTCCGTCTTAATTTTATCGGGAATCGCATTGAATGCGCTGCCACTGGCAATTCTATTGCGTCCCATCGGGAAGAAAAAGAAAACGAATAACACGCAGATGAAAGAGACTGATACGCAGGTAAAACCGCAGACTGATGATACAGTGAGTAAAAAGACTTATCAAGAGTTGAATTGAATTGTTTTCACTGATTTGCCAGCAGCACGTGTCCGAAAGGTTATTGTCGCCGGTCTATCAGGAGACAACGTACCGAGTGAAGAAGAGTAAACAGAGTCGCATGAACGAACTGATTAAAATGCTGGATTTAGGTTTGTTTGGCGATCGTGTATACGTGATCATTATCCTTGGCGTGGGTATTTCGTTCGCCTCGGAAATGAACGTTATCCTCCTAATGCCGTTCATCCTGGGCTCGCTCTCGCACTTCGATAATCAAATGATTGCCACGGCTATATCCGTGCAAGCTGTTTCGGATATCGTCGGACGATTAGTGATACCTGCCTTGGCGTACAAGTTGAATGCGCCCCCAAAGATTATGTACTTATTATCGCTCCTCGGATCGTGTTTTGGAAGATCTTGTAAGTTTTACTACAAATATGAAGGTTGTTTTTGGCTGAAGATGTATTATTGATGATTTTTCTAGTGCTGAGTGCATGCTACGCGAACGTATCAGTTGTGTATTTTGTTGTGGCCGTCTTGGGGTTGTCTAAGGGCATCAAAGCTGTTTTTCAATCAGTTATTTTACCGCAGTTTGTAAGTCGTGATAAACTAGCTGCGGCGAATGGTCTAGCAATGATGTGCAATGGGATATTTTCTCTTGTTATTGGGCCTTTGATTGGTATACCCCTAACAATGAACTGATCTTCGCGGTTGAAAATTGATTAACATTGATGGTTTTTAGGGCTAACGCACGATTTAAGTGGTTCTTATATATACACCCTTCACACAGCGACATTATTGTCGCTATTTTGTGTATTTCTCTGGACGGCTGAATTTTTTTTTACAACCCGATGCAAACGTAAATCAAATGCTGCTACTGCGGAAGAGGATGCTCAATAATTGTGCTTATTTATAGTTTAAGAGTTTAACTTGTATTATACTTAATGCCTAACAATAAGTTAAACACAACGTGATAAAATGCATACTGCATTTATATTTACGCATTTGTTAAAATATGTCAATGTATTTTTAGTAATCTTATAAGTCTTTGTTGTTAACTCGTGTTTGAATTTTTATTCAGAACTTACAATGTTTGTGGTTTGTTTGAAACAAATATACAAATATTCACATATCAAACAATTGGTCAAAGATAAAGAAATGAAGTTTAGTTTGTCTTGTTATTTTTAGATGTCTAATCGTCTAGGAATTGCGATTACAAAGACTTCGTTTCTTCTACAGCGATCTTTCTTGGCGATTTTTCTAAGAAGTAACCCATGATGGGTTTATTTTCGTTGGTAGCTATAAATTAGTTGTAAGAATAAACTTTAAAACAAGTGATTTGTCGCTTACCGCTTAGGATGTAACGGTTATCCGGTGTTTTGAACCATAGAGCAGTATTTATGCGCCCTACACGTGGAAAAAGAAACAAATGACTGCGAAGTTTACCTACAAGTCACAAAAATCACAAAAAGTAATTAATAAGGAGGGAAATCAAAGAAAACTTACTCAGTTTTGTGTCAAAGTTGTGTCTTCCAACTCTTGGAAACTGGATAAGACCCTGTCCCTTGGAGAAACGTTTGGGTTCAATCATTTCTACACCAAAGAAACTCATATTCAACTTTCATTTATCAAGAAAACCAAGAACTTAAACTCACCTGACCGGCTAATTATAATTAAGAATAAGATAACAAAAATAATTTGCATAACTTTTGGAAATGTTGAACTCATTTTTAGTTGTTTCTAATTAATATCCGGTGCACTAGAAGTTTGCCTGATGAATTGTTTTCCGCTAGACTGCATTCTCTTTTTATATGCATCCAGGATGCGTCCCGCAGAAAGTTGGAGTATGCGCAAAACAAAATACTCTGCAGGTAGAAAAAGCGTGTTCTCTGATTGAATGCAAAAACATGGATAATTTTAGAATCATAGGATGTCACGTTTACGTTTGGTATTAAAATTTATTAACAACTTTTCTTTTAAAGAAACAAATACAAAATTATAAAATTTCTAAGCATAATTAATAACATTCAACAACAATAAGACAATTCAACAACAGTAACAAGTTAACTTATATATAACAACGTTTGTATTTGGTTCAGCCATCCTAAGTATTAAGAAGAAAGACGACTTGTTCGCTCGTGGTAAGAATGTTTACTGCGAAGCTTGCTTAAGGCACATTTGCATTTTCCATGACATGTCAATGACGAATTTCAGTCGAGCGTACTTTGTCGCATATCCATTACCTATCGCATTCTATCATTATAGCGATGCCTTGGTGTTTTAGTGCTTGCTATGATGGTAGATGATCTTGTAGACGGGGACCTGGACGGGAACGGGCCTGGGTACGGGGATTTGCACATGCTTGTCGACGAAGTGTGGCACTGGCTTCTCCACCGGGAAGGGTACTTCCTTCTCGACGATGTAAGGCACCGGTTTCTCGACGGGGACAGTGATGGTTTTGATCACAGGCACGGCAACGGGTTGGGGCACGTGGATGTGGACCGGGTACGGCTGGGGTACGGGGACGGCAACGGGTTTCGGGACTGGCACAGGAACGGAATGGGGAATTGGGACCCCGACATGCTGGTGCACGGGCACTACGAGCGGTTTGTGGATTTCCACAGTTTGCGATACGTGGTGGCCGGCATCGTGGCCGCCGCCGTAGCCGGAGGACTGGTGCTCGTCATAGTGGCCGCTGCTGCCTCCATAGCCGCTCGAATCGTCACTCTGTCCGTAACTGCTGCTGGCGAAGCCGGCATTTACGGTTGCGAGAATGCAAAGTGCGCTAACACAAGTCTGAAATGAAATAATAAGTCATTTCATCAGTGAATGTATAACTTGTTTCCTCAATGTGCGGAAATTATTGCTATGGATAGTTCTCATTTCCCACTAACTTATTTGTACTTTGTTTTTGTCATATTTTAAAATGATTTGTAGGAATTGATATTAGTAATCGACATTTGAATTATGTATGAATATGAATGCAAATTATTGTAAGTCGCAATGAATCACGAAGAGATTCAAACACGCAAGATACCGCGAGATGAAAATCCGGATTTCTGCGTGTTTTTATTATTATCACATCTTAAGTCTTCTTAGAAACCGGACATTGCACGGTAATTAAACATTTCTTTCATTTCGCGATCGTGAGGAAAGCTGTAAAAGATTAGAATGTCTTATTCACTTTTCTACCAATGTGTATACTTGATTCTTTACTTTTCACGACGACCGTGTAATACTTACAATAAACTTTCTCAGTTTTTTATAATACATAATTTGCGTTTATTAACTTTTGGTAAGTTTTTTAAAGTTAAATTTTACGGTCAATGTATATTTCCGTTCTAGTACCGTATAAATATTTAAGTCAATATTTAGTCGATAATTGATCATCGATTATTTAAATTATTAGTTGTGGTACAATACTTACAAAGGTTTTCATTGTACACTGGCGTAAAACGTGTACGAAACACAAAAGTAAACCAAAAAGTTGCTTCTCGAACGAACTCTTCGTACGTTGATAGTTAAAAACTAACTGATGCCATCAACCAGACGCAGAGCTTCTTTTATAGTTGGGCACACTTGGTGCTTTCACCATCGACACATGATGATCGAAGAATGGTGAGGACCAGGCATCCCCGTCTGGTTTGATCTTGTTTACCTTCAGGTAATTTGCATTCAACATCCCCAATCAAAATCAAACCAAAGCTAGAATAAAGTAGAAGGTACTTGGACAAGCACTCAAAACCATTTCTTAAGACAATCTAATAACAGTAACATGATTGCACACGTACTTTAAGAGACCACACCTTAAAATAGTCGGTAATAAACTTTATTTTACTTTAAATATTGATTGATTGATGGGAAATGCTTATTAAATGACCATATTTGTAGAAACAATAATCGAACTTTAATCAAGAATTAAATGTCATTAAACAATCTTTATTAAACTTTAATAACTTATCAAGATCAAAACTTTCTTGTGAACAATTTCTTTGAATATTTAAGATGTTTTTAGCTAGTTTGTATTAACTTTTTACCAGCTTTAAACAGCTTAGAACAAATTGTTTTGTGCAAAAAATACATGGTTGTATATTAGATTTATTGGTTTATTTTTTACTTTCAAGTAATTAAATATTTAAATTTGTAAACGAAGTAAAATAATGCGTAAAACCAGTTTAAGGAAAACGGAATTAAAATTCCTGGGATGCATTTGTTCAGAAGAAATTTTTGGAAAGGAGTGAATCTGTTCGAAATACGTTCATAAGATAAACGATTTTAATTAATTAATTAATTAATCATCTCACATTAATTTCACTTAAACACACAAGTACAATTCAAATATGAGTGTTTGTTTGTTAAAAATTCTTCTCATTCTTAGTGAGCGGAAACATCATGGCACAATAATAAATAATTCATTTAAATTTTCCACACTAATTAAATAAAGCAGCGAAGGCGACAAGCTGGAACTCTGCCATTGTTTCAGTTACGTGGCAATCAAAGTTAATTAGCTCACAATCAGTACGGTATAAAAATATAATTGCGTACAATTCGCGCACCGTGCTTATTGTTAGTTTTTTGTGCGCAGATGAAATTTTGCACTTTCTTGTCTAATTAGTGAATTGAATTAAGTACTATAATGTGGTGTGGTGAACGCGTAACAAATCGATGAATATTTGCAAAGTCGCGAGATAAATTGGCGAGGAAACTGAGAAACTGAGGCAATGAATGCATGGCATCAAGGAGTGATCTTTGAAATTCATAAGAAAGTACTCTTAATAATTGTAATGCATTGAGCCGCGTTGCGCAGCTGATTGTTACAGATTACTTTCGAATGGGTTTTCGTTTTTCTTGTCAACGTAAGTTATTAAGCAGAATGGAAGAGACAGTTTAATTTTCGCATGGCATCTTAAAGAATATCACTTAAAGATTTTATCAACTTTGAAAGTAAACATGAAGTTATCGACACATAAATTTCATTTAGTCTTTATTGTTCATAAGTCAGCGAGTAACTGAATTAAGAAGCCAGAAGGAAAAAATACCAGAAAGGTGAATGATCCTTGCACATGAGGAGTTGATGAAGTTTCTTAATTAACTAACTAACGTCTTATTCACTAAAATTATCTTAGAACAAAGTCGTGACTTGATATTTAAATGTCAAAATTTATTATAGTTTTTTATTACTTTCTAATCTCAATTTTGAAACAATAAATCAATAAAAATAAAGTTCATAGCAAGTAAATTATTATCTTACATTAAGGAAAGCTAACATTTCTTTGAAAAAACCGGAAGTAAATATGAGATTTCCAGATTCAATTTAAATTATTCATTATGTACTTAATTAAGAACGAATTTGTTAATGGACTTGTTTTTCAAATGCACTTCCGAGCGCAAAAATCTTGATCTGAAAGTAATCTTTCTACCAGTACTAAACCAACACCAAGACTTGATTTTTTAAACAATGGCTTGCTTGCTACAGAAACTTTAAACGCACTTTTAATAAATATCAAGGAGTTGATGACAAGACGCCAAGAAAAATCGCTTGCAAGTGGGATTTGCAATCAACTGGCTGTGCAGTGGTGCATGCTGATGGTCGTTTTTAATTTCATACGATCTATTCTCAGCTCAGATGAATTCGCATTGAATTTTACGCAAGAAGCCGGCACGAAGTGAATGTGCATTCTCTGTTTTAGTTTTATTATATTGTAATATTAATACGAGTGCATACCCAATATGAAACAAAGCAAAGAAATAAAGCACCGCATAACGTGACTGGGCTTGGAAGATCCAAACACAGAGCAAATTCTCTTTCGAATTCTTCACAACTTTCAATGACAATACCAAAGAAACGCAAGTTAAAGGTTACTGAAGTTCACGTCCAGTTTCTTCAGGTGCAAAGTATTATCTTTAGCAAAAAGTGCATCTAATGGTGAGGCTGTCTCTGAGGAATGCAAATTACTGGACATGACTGGCCAAATGAGTGTCTTAAGTGCAAATGTTAGTTGAATTCGCGTTTGCGTTTGCGCTTCAATTCCATCATCAGTGGTGTATTTCGCATGCTGCCCGGTTGCCTGCTCTGAGAAAAGTACACTAAGTATATATAACTGTAATAGTAACGAACAGTGAAAGCAGCAAGTTGCATTATAGAAGTATGTTATTATGATAGAAGGTAGATGAACGAGCGTGTGGAGCAGGACGTAGGCAATAATGCTGATGTTATTCAATGATCGGAAGGAATATTAAGAGTAAAAGTACTGAAAATTAACATTTGTGCTCTACATGCACTCCTAGCCAACTGTTCGACTGGAAGTGAATGTGATTGTGCGGAGCGGATATGAGATGTTCTTGCGTTAAATTGACAATAACATAGACACTAAAAATTAATTATATCCACTTACAAAGCCAAACACATCGTTTGTCTCCTCTTTAATTGTTATTTATACTTGTATTTGATGTTTATATAAATTCTGTAATGAACTGCTTTCATATTATTTATGTATTCATCAAAGACCAGCATAAAGTCGCCGGATGGCAAGAAAGGTGGCATCTTTGACGAATCAAATATTGCATTGTTCAACACATAATAGCCCGGTTTCATCGGACAATCAGTAAAGTTTCCCTTCGTCTTAAAGACACTCATGCTATATTGGTTGTGCTTTATTGCCGTGCAAATGTCTGCACTTCCTTGGACGGCCATTTGCTTATAAACTTGCTGAGTTTTGACAAACAAAATATACGCTGCTCGTGCAGAAGTTACTTCTTGCAAATATCGTCGTCCTAGGTTCATCGCCGATGAGGTTCTGTTATATTTAGTTACATTTGCATAGCAATCTTTGATGATTCCAGGATTACATTTGTCTGAAATAATTCGGTCTATACTCAGGACAAATTGGTTTTGATTGAACTAAAATGAAACTCGGTTAAAATTAGGTTTTGTTTAAAATTATGGTCATTATACATTAACTGCATATAAATTATTAATAAATATAAAAAAAAACCAATAGACCAACAGGTATAATAAACTGACTTCGTTCAGTCATCATTAATTATGAACATAATTATCCAGAACATACTTATTTATGTATTTTTTATTGTATTTACTTAATTGATTTCATGTCTTATCAGATTGTTTTAATATCTATTATTCTATTCATCAATAATCAACGCGCAATTATGCTTATATAGTGCATGTATTTAAAAACATTGACAGGCGATTGTTAATTATTCAGCAAATCCCCTATTTCTTTCTTCCAATTGACGTAGGTACTGTGCAAGATAATATCCTGCTCGAAAAACTATAACGGCAAGGTTTAAATCATAGACGACTGTCTCACCAACTGTAAGTAACATTTGTCTCTCGCCTCGCATACTCATGAACGACATCATTTTTGCAGTTTTTAGGTCGCCATCCCAAGGAATCCCATTGAGCCAAGCGTCTCTCAATTCATCTCTCTAAAAATGGCATTTGCAGACTCAAAAGACACAAACTTAAGGATATTACCAATGATTTTGCTATTTCACCAACCAACGCAAATATAATAGTCCCAAATGAAAACCAAAGCAACATTAGCACTATTATACTTTGGACTTTTTCAACAAGTGATAACAAGAAACAGCAGTTTAACAAGGCGGTAAAAAGAAATTGAAACATGAATGCCGTTTTATACATATCCCTAAAATCTTTCCAAACGCTGAAACCAAACTCAGAAGGGGTTTAAAAGTAACTGTAAATACAAATAACTTACGTTACTAGAAACTCATGATGGTGAATGCAACGAAACAAACACTTTTGTCTGAATTCGATAAGGTCTAGAACAGCTATACGCTCAATACTCTCTATCAGAATTTTCTTGCAATAAACCATGTAAACTAAAAACTGAGTTAAACACAGTGCTGCTACTACCATAGCAATCAAAGCATGTAAAGCCATCAAACTGTAAGAGATTATTATAAAATGTCTGTGAGTTGATGTTATTTCACCACCATAATCCTACAAATCTCAATGTGTATAATATATTTTATATGGTTATAACAATATTACTAAAGGAAATAATAATCCGCAGTATTTATCATCAGAATATCCACAATTGATAAATTCCATTATCGACGGCACAACCACAAGAAAAATGCAACACCCAGTCATAATGAATTTAATGAAATACTCCGTTTTGTCCATAATAATTTCTAAATACCTAGCACGGGCGCTTACAAATTTGCCGAACTCAATAGCAAGTAATGTTCGCAAAATGTGTTCTTCGTGACGAGTTAATTCAATGAATATCACTGCGGTTAAACAGTAGCAGATAATTGCTGTAAGTGTGTAGATCATTTCAGAAATCGTAGCTTTGTTTTCTAAAATGAATATCAGTTGTTAGTTAAGTATTTGTTATAAACTAAAGTTAAATAACTACGTATTTGTATATAAATGTAGTAAACAGGCCCATATTGAAAATAAATGAACAAAATCGTGTAAAGTAAATAACAAAACACTTTCTTCTTTGGATTTCCATTACTCCAAAATAGATAATAACAAACGCGAAAACCCAAATGTTTTTGATAAATATGAAGGTGTTTCACGTGTCTAATTTTCATTTCGAATAAGTTCTTCTACCGAAATTGAGATATAAAAGGAATTATATGATAGTAAAATAAATCGATTAACATTAATGTATGTATTAATGATTATCTAAGAAATAAGATAAGCTTTAATGATTTGGTGAATCATTAATTATTATTTCTTAGAATGATTATCTATTTTTGTACATATGAATATAATAATTACTTAATTAGGTTTTTTAGAAAATAGTTTTATAAACTTTTGAATTTTTAGTTACTGCTCAAACCACAAATAGCGCCACTTACCGGGTCTGACGTTGATTAAAAATGTCAATGTCAGCTGGGAGTCGCTAAATTGTGTCGTGTTTACAGCGTGGGCAAGTGGTGATTGTAAATCTCTCTGTTAATAACGTTTTGTTACATTAACACATTAGTCATTAACAATACCTGCCAACAAATATGTGATACGTGTTAGTGTTTGTTTCGGTTGACTTGATCCCTTTTACAATCGAGATAACATTTTATTTACATCCGTTTTAATTTAGTTTTAAGTGCATTAGTTTAACCTAATACCTATTAATTACAATTAATAAGTTGAATATAACAAGTTCCTAAATTTGCGTATCAAAATGGAATCTTTGCGCGGTCGGCATCTACAGTGTCCAACAATAAAACAGCTGATATTTGTGGCTGGGATTCTTGCAACAGTATGGTTTGAAATTGTTCAAGGAGAAAAAGAGCCAAAGTATGAAGATTCAGATAGCCAGCCATCGCCGTCTGCGGTAAAGTTTTAAATTACGATTGAAATTTTAATATTAATACATTAATGCATTTTGTTCTTAACAGAAGTCAACGGAGGCATCTAGTGCTGCTGGTAGCAACATTCTCCCAACAGAAAATGTAGGCTTTATTCACGCATTTCTCGCATCAATTTCCGTAATTCTTGTGTCGGAAATTGGTGATAAGACATTTTTCATTGCTGCTATAATGGCAATGAAACATCCTAGGCTAACAGTGTTTGCTGGTGCCATTACTGCATTAGCTTTAATGACAGTTTTATCAGGTAAAACTATCACTGAAATCATCTTCAGACAGTAACGTTTATGTCTTTACAGCGTTATTTGGTTGGCTAGCGAATGTGATTCCAAGGGCATATACTTTTTACATAAGTACAGCACTGTTTGCCATTTTCGGGCTGAAGATGCTTAAGGAGGGTATCAACATGTCGCCCTCTGGGGCGCAGGAAGAGCTTGAAGAAGTCCAAAGCGATCTGCGCAAGAAGGACGAGGAAGTAAAGCATGAAGACCTACATTTTTTGCGATCTGTATTTATTTGGCATTGTAGTTCGAGAAAGAGACCATGTTAGGTGACCCAGAGACCGGTGGTAAACGCGTGAAAAGCAAAGGCGTTTTCATGGCCGTCTCTCGTATTCTGCTTCAAGCGTTTACGTTGACGTTCCTGGCCGAATGGGGCGACCGCTCGCAATTAACAACAATTATTCTGGGAGCACGTGAGGTAAATATCGTTCGCCTAAAACGTTAAAGTTAGACATGAACCTTGTGTATAAGTACATACATGATAAATAATTATTTCCTCATTAGTGTGTTTTGTTTTAAATTTTAGGACGTTTATGGTGTCATTATTGGCGGCATTTTAGGGCATTCAGTATGCACTGGGATCGCAGTGCTCGGGGGCCGAATGATTGCACAAAAAATTTCCGTACGGACAGGTAAGAATGACAATTAGTGCTAATTGGATTCAAACAATAAGTTGATGGCAATCGATGACGCGACGCATGTTTGTTTTAATGGTCTAACTAACGCTAACGCTAAAGTCTACGTTCTTTTCTCTGTGCAATTCCAGTGACAATAATTGGCGGCGTGGTCTTCTTGCTGTTCGCCTTCTCTGCGCTATTCTTTGACCCGAATGGCGAATGATGCGCAACTGACCATAGCTCGCAGGGTCTTTCCTCGCTCACTCCAAGCGCAATCGAATGATAAGTGCATATAGATAGATGTATATAGGACTAAGATTATAAACCAACACAAATCATGATATAACTGAATAGAATTAATATTTTTATTATAAGTAGTGAGCAACGACGAAGGACGAGTCGGGCAGCTTGTGACTTATTAAGCAAAGTATTATTTGAATGAGGATTTATATAAGCGACCAGTGAAGTAAATTATGAACATTATTAGAAACCACTGTAAAAACTTTGTAAGGCAGATCTTTCTGCAGGATTTATGTATAAATATTTTAATTAAAAAGAGTCGAATGTAAGATCGAAATGAATTCGGCTTTATGTTCGCTTAAGTTAACCGAAATGGAATACATTCGAAGATAAGTTGTATCAAGAAGTGATAGTTTAATAGGATTAAACCGAAACATAGAAGTTGAGATTAAATTAAGTAAAGTTGATGCAAACAAAAAACAAAATGAACGAAAAGCGATAAACTCGAAATGTGTGTGCATGCTGTAAAGTAGATGGAAATCCATGCACTATCGTTCACCTCAGAGGTGAAGTGAATCTACCTATTTGCGTAAAAGCAGCCTGTCTATACTAGGAACATATAGTCGGTTGTTGTTCATGCAAATGGCGGAAAACGTAGCGTAACAGATGCAAATGCTGTGTGCCAATTTGGCGAGTGGCGCACCGGCACCGCCGCTGCCACTGCCGGAAGGAAGCAAACCTGCACCCAAAGTAACAGGAACAGCTGCTGATTCAGAATTAAATTCTCAGATCGATTCAAATTCGTTGCCTTGAAGTGCGCAACTTATATGTTTGTTTTATTATTCTCTCTAAAATAGGTGAATTATTGAGAAAATAGAATGAATAATGATATAATAATTAAACGTGCTGCCTGACCTTATGAGATGCGAGCAAGAGTCTACTAAGGTTAATTTGCTACTCATTTATTGTTAGTTTAGCACCCCGATGTTCGAGCGAGCGAAGGAACCTTCGTGCGCCTCGCACGTTACGCCGATGCTCTGAGCACTATTATTCAGCGTTTGTATTACTATTACAATTTATTAATTTAATTACTAAGTACTCAAGTGGCAGGTGGGTGGTTGGACGGAATTGAGGAAGAAGTCATGACTAATGCGACTTACTTACCTGTCGTTTTAATTGCCTCGCAGGTGCACGCAAGCCGCCAATTATTCTTGTACTCTTAGTATGTGCGCGCGACCGCGAAAAATCAATTAATTCGGACGATGAGATGATATTTTGATGCGTTGAGTGTTTACTCGTGCTGAAATCGGCGCAAATGCTGAAATGCTGACTTCAAACGGCACTCGCCACGTGCGGCTTTCTTTCTCCGAAGAGTGCACATGAAGTTTTCTCGAATACGCGCAATGTCAATATTTGCGCGACGATTTCGGCTTTGAAACTGTTACGAAACTGTCACTTGCTGGTCGCGATGCTATTTCAGGATGCTCATCCTTCGTTTACAGTCCAAACAAGCAATAACCGACTTATTTTTATTATTTATCTTCATTATGCAAATGGCTTGAAATTCTCCTCTTGGACTTTTCGTTCAATGATGCAGGAAATTGATTTGCATTGATGAATTATGCAATCTCCTGCTGGACGTTTGCAACCCACAGGAAGACAAGTTGTTTTATTCGCTTTTTAATTGTGTTTTTTGCAATTATTTTAATTAAAAAGACTACAGGTGACTACATGGGAGATTTGCGTAATGAAGTGCTTTGTCCGATATGCACTTTTAATTAAATCAATTTAAGTGGAAATAATTGATTGTGTGGAGAAAGTAGGCCTTTAATGAGCAAGCAGGGCTTACAAAACAAACCACTTTGAAGGAGAGTTCAGGGAAGTGAAGTGGGACGCGTGCGCCCTTCAATGCATATCTTTCTCTTTCGGGCATTCATCTGCCGCTGCTGTGGCGGCGACGGCGGCTGCTGGCTGGATTTTGGCGTCGCGTGGCGGTTTTGCCTTCAGTTGCACGCTGGATGCGTCGCGGGTATTCCACGCGCTGCTCCTCCGCACTTGAAGCGATCTATTCCTTCTTGGTCTTCGTAATCTTCGCAATCGTATCATAAACCAATAGAAAATAAACAACCTCTATAAACATATTAACTTTCTAAATAAAAACACAAGATGTTTCGCTGCCAGCGAGATACTCAAACTAAACTCCTGTGGGAAATCTAACAGGTGTTTTCCTTTTTCTTCGGGCTAAGAGATATAAAGGGGAAAAAACCCATTGACATTTTTCTGTGCAATTTGATAAGGAGACGAGTGGGCCGGAAACGCAAAGGACTCACTCACGCGTCCGTAGACTGACCGCGCCAGACAAAAAGTTTTTTTGCTGTTAATTGGAAAACGCAATGAGCTGTCCCGTCCAGCAATTAGCTGTTAATCGAGTTAAAGCTAATGATCGCTTGGTTGTCTTCTGAATCTCTTGGGTTGGAAGAGCTTTTCTTCTTGGAAGGAAACAATAAGCAAGCACAGGGATCAACTTTGGAGGACGTTACATCAACTTCAAGTGTTCATTTTACGGAGAAAATTTAATTCGTCTTGTAAGGTACGCTTTGATCTAGATTTTAAAAAATATTATTATTTTTGTAGTGGCTCTGAATGACTACTAAATTCAAGGACATTATTTTACGTGTTTTTGAATTCTGATGAGGATTTAATTTTATTAAGGAAATATTTAAAGACTGCTAACAGCTTTTATCAGATTATAATTAATTTTGTAAGAATAACAAGAAGGTACATCATCTTTTAATGCAAAGTGGAGGCCAGGAAACGTGTAATGAAGCTTTGAATCTCAGAGAAGATTAAAGCTCAAAAATCTATTGTGTGTTCAGTTAAAAGTTGTTATTTTCAGCGACACGTGGCAGTCGTTTGCAGAGAAACAGGCAATTTTCTTTTTATTAGGATCATTCTTCTCTAAAAGGACGCGGATTTCCAACCAACACTGAGCTTTATAAATTTTTACAACCTTTTTTCTTTGCTTGTCAGTTAATGTGAACATTTTTAAAGGTTCAAAGTAGCATGATCTTTTATTCTTTGAATATTCATACATGTTTATGCTTTTGGGTATGTGATGTTACCTTGATGTCATTTTGTTGCAAAAGTCAAGAAGTCAAGAGATGATCGAGAAAATCATTGTCTTGTTTGCGACAGATTCATGTGAATGAACGCAGGTTTATCTATTTTTCCCGTTGGATAGCAATATATCTTCGGAGAGCATGACTGATGATAAAATAATGTACGATGGCGGTCGCCTTTATCAATATTTCCGGGCATATGACAGCTAAATATTCAATAAATATCCCCCGATGTCAATTCTTCTCCTAACTGGAAAGAAATTCAGAAATCTTTGGCCGTTACGCAACTAAGAGAACAAAAGCGATGGAAACGTAATAAAATCTCGGATTAAATAAACTTCCACACGTCAAGCATGATGATAAGGCAATTATCCTTGGCTTTCATAATACTCTCGCACTTGGGGCAATGTCTTGTGTTTAAGATACCCGAGGGACCGGCGCGAACAATGCCTATGCTTATGAAATTGATGCTTTTATAGTCGGGACACATAATTAGCCATAAAGTGCTGGCGGTTTTCTAAGTTAACTGTTGCATAAGAAATTTTCATTTCAACTGGTAGTCGAGTGCGTTGAATGCATGACGAAAACAAAGAAAATCTCCGGCGGGCTGAACAAAACATTCCAAACTGAATTTACTTCTCAGCAAGCTAAGCTTCCAGTAGTTGTCATTCCGTTCAGTGAAAAGTGCAATTGAATGCATCACTTTGCGCGTTTCCTTTCTCCTGCCTTCCGAAATGTACGTCCACCTGATGGCTTTTCACTGTTGGAACTCTTTTCTTCGGAAGTAGCATTGAATAACCAGGATATAAAACTAAAAGAACAACGTTTAACAACAATAAACTTGATTTTCAAAGACTAATTTAGAAAATGGATTTAAAATTGGCATGTTTTATTAGAATGTATGGGTTAATATTGGAAAACTTATCGGAATACATCAAGGCGACGTACGGCGAAGAGAAATGGGAAATTATCCGGAAAGCGGCGGCCGTAGACCAGCCGAGTTTCAGTACCCATCAAGTGTATCCCGAGACACTTATTCCCAAACTAGCAAAGAAAGCAATCCAGGTTTTTATTTATTTTCTACATTTTTTGTACTTTATTCTATTGATTGTCTCAATGTTATGTAAAGATATTAAAAGTCAGCGAGAAAGACTTCTTTGACCAAATGGGCGTCTTCTTCATCGCGTTCGTTGGTCAGTATGGCTACGACCGTGTCTTGTCAGTGCTGGGCCGCCACATGCGCGACTTCCTCAACGGTCTGGACAATCTCCACGAGTATCTCAAGTTCTCCTATCCGCGAATGCGAGCTCCCAGCTTCATATGCGAAAACGAGACGCGACAGGGCCTGACTTTACACTACCGCAGCAAGCGACGTGGGTTTGTGTATTACACAATGGGCCAGATAAGAGAAGTATGTACCCTTGTGTGTTAACTTAAAGGACAGGAACCTTTTTAAGCCTATTTGTTTTGGACGAAGGTGGCCCGTCACTTCTATCACAAAGAAATGAAAATTGAGCTGGTCAAGGAGGAGGTTCTCTTTGACATGATCCACGTCACGTTCCAACTGACCTTTGATAACCGGGCTTTCACCCTGGCATCCTTGGCGATGACGAGGGAAGAACGACATTTGCCCATCAGCGCGTCAGCTCTCTTTGAAATCTTTCCCTTTTGTATTGTTTTTGGGTAAAATACTTCTTTATTAATATAAGAAGTCAGATAACATTGGCTGAAAACTCGTAAACTTGTTCGTTTAGACATGACATGGTCATCAAGAGCATTGGAAATTCGCTAATGGTCATTCTCCCAGACATCGTCGGTAAAAAGCTGACCAACTGGTTTGACCTAGTCCGCCCGCTCATCGAGTTCAAGTTCGAGACGGTAAAACCTTTTCTTTTTCTTACCCTCGTACCTAAATCATTGTTCCCTCAGATTTTGAATAGAACGAATAACATCTTCGAGCTCTTGAGCGTCGAGCCGGTTCTCTCTGATAAAGAAGCGGATTCGAATCGCGTTGAAGAGCTGATGAACGACGACTCTTCGGATATCGCGGAGGAGAAGAACCTGCGGTTGAAAGGTACGCACAAACAACCCACATTCAGATAGATGGCTAAGTCAACCAATTAATTTCGCCCACAAGGTCAAATGATCTATATGGAGAACTGGAAGATGATCATGTACCTGGGAACGCCCGTGATGCCCGACCTCAACTCGCTGATCAACTCCGGTCTCTATATCAATGATTTATCGATGCACGACTTCAGCAGGTTTGCATATTGTTTTACTTACTAACAATTAGATTACGCAAGAGACTCGCCCACGCTTATACAATGTTTTATGCATTATTCAGGTTTAGTTGTTTATGTTTATGTTTACCTTGCGGTACATTTTAGTCATGAGTGACTTTTTATGACTAAAGGGATCTCATGCTCGCGGGCACACAGCAATCCGTCGAGCTGAAACTTGCCCTCGATCAGGAGCAACAAAAGAGCAAGAAGCTCGAAGAGTCGATGCGGAAACTTGACAACGAGATGAAGCGCACTGACGAGCTGCTCTATCAGATGATACCCAAACAGGTGGCGGATCGATTGCGCACTGGCGAGAATCCAATCGACACTTGCGAGGTACTCTAACAAATTCTAAGCAATGCTCTTTTAAAATATCAAATTTCTTCAAAGATGTTTGACAATGTGTCGATCCTCTTCTCCGACGTGGTCACCTTCACTGAGATTTGCAGTCGCATCAGTCCAATGGAAGTGGTCTCGATGTTGAACGGCATGTACTCGATGTTCGACAACCTTACGGAGTTGAACACAGTCTACAAGGTGGAGACTATTGGGGACGCTTACATGGTGGTCTCGGGCGCACTGGAGAAGCAATCCAACCACGCGGAGCGCATTTGTGACATGGCACTGGACATGATCGACGCCATCCAGGACCTGAAGGATCCCTCAACGGGTATGCATGCGTATATATCACTCGCTCGTTACGCACACGTTGCGCTTTTGATTTCCCTCAGGACAGCACTTGCGTATACGCGTCGGCGTTCACTCGGGGGCAGTGGTGGCCGGCATAGTCGGGCTGAAAATGCCTCGTTATTGCCTTTTTGGCGACAGCGTTAATACAGCATCTCGTATGGAGTCCACCAGCGTTGCCATGAAAATCCACATATCTCAGTCCACCAAGGAACTCCTTCCTGAATGTTACCGTGTGGGTGAGCGCGGTGAGATTGAGGTCAAGGGTAAGGGTATTATGAAAACCTACTGGCTGGAAGGTAAAGCCGGTAGGCAACCATTACAGCGTGAACTCATCACTGTCCACAACCAACAACCGGATATAGAACAGGAACCTGAGACTCCCAACCGAAGGTCAGGGATTTACTCCCCGATTACTTACCAGGACGTGGCACGCAGGAGTGTTGGGAATTCACCAGGGACATCACCGGTGAAGGGCCCCATCTCTGATAAGTTGTCTACAAAGGGGGATTTATCCGCGTCCACGTGCTCAGACCCGGCAGATGTTTTTGGCCGGCAAGTGACTGACGACGGATACGCAGAGTCTTCGGGAGGCCTGACCAGCGAGCATGAATCTCCTGCTCCTAGTATAGTGGTATCTTCTAGTTCTTCAAGGAGTAATCTGGCCAAGGCAAGGGACACGATCATCGAGATGGGCAAGCGATCGGCGGAAATGGCCGTTGGGAAGCCGCGGAACTCAAAGTCCGACGGCAACCTCACGAACTCCAGCCACGGCGTCAAGATGCTCAACAGCAGTCGGAGCGAACACTTTGGCGGCCAACGGCAGTGTTGCTCAAACTTCGGCGGGCAGAAAGGTAGATTCAATAGCAATGCTTGTTCTCTCATGTAAATGTGTCGTTTTGTGTTGTTATTAATCCCAGAAAAACAGAAAACAGAAATAAGGAGTATTTTATTTTCACACAAAACTAAGGTGACATTGAGGGGAAGAAGACGCATGCTGAGCTATACAAAGTCATGACATTCATTATACCCATATTATGTATAAGTATTTTCAATATAACGACGCAATGAAAGCGATGAAATTTGAAATAAAACTGGAAACTGCGCGAATAACGAGCGAGCGATCATATTTTATGACATGTCTATCCGCGATGTGCAGTTCTGGAATGTAAAGTGAATTAAATTGTTCGCTTTTGCATCAAAACAGAAGAATAAAATACAGTAATAAAAGATTAAAAAGTACAGGCACCTCAAAAAGAAAGAAGATGAAAGGTGTGTCATTGCCAAGCAACAAGAAAAGTCCACAACTTCTACACCAGCGAGTGAAGAAGTGTTGCAATCTCAAGAATGTAACACATTGACACATTGGCAATCAAGCAGCAAAAACGCGAAAACGACGGGCATCGTAAACGAATAAAACTACAAGTGCGACTACAACACCATTATTCAAACTTGTGTAAAGGTTAATGACGCGCTAATACCGTGTATGTAATTACTTACACTTGCAAACTTGTTCTTGTATGTATATTATACGATTTCTAATGCATCTTGCGGATGAAAAATGATTATTAGGTCATTATCACGTTTGCGATTTCATATCGAAATGTCAAGTCACATTCTTACATTGATTGCACGTCAGTCTCTTACGTTGCTCGCGGAAAATTCGCTTGGATTTGCAAACAATCACGCATTTAATCGCCACTCGGATGCATGTCATCCAAGATTAATTGCACCTTTTAAACAATTAAGAAAGGGAAGCTTATTGGCATTTATTTGCATTGCTTACGCTCTTAATTTATTTGCATTCTTATAATGCGTGCGTATTGTTTTGCGCTGATTTTTAGCAAGTAATTATAATTGAAATTCACCTTAAAGAAGACATAAAAAGAAAACAAAAAGCACGGGCAAAGATATGATGAAAAAACATCAAAATCTTCAAGTTTAAAACTTTTCTTATTGTACAACTTTAACTCGAAAACTTCATCTTATATTTTCTCGTTTATAATTATTGCCAAGTGCAACCGAATTATTCCAATGGAATTTTTGTAGATTGCACTGTGACACAATCGAAAGTGATTAAAATACTTTTGGTTTCGCGTTAGTGCAGTAGAAATAAGCGGAATGCTTCTTAAGTGATTTATTTAATTATACTTCGACTGGCGATTTACTAAAGTTTGCCTTGGAATAATGTTGATTGTCAAGTTAAGCCATTAATTTGATGGCGTTCAGTGATTAACAATCGATGAGTAATAAACAATTTCACAGTTTATTGTCAATGCATCGACATAGAACCCGACAGCAATCGCGAATATTGAATATTTATGATAAATTCTAAACTAAACCGAAGGAACAACAGTAGTTACTGTACTAGGTAATTAAATTATTGTTATTTAATAAGCTGACAGACACTTAACGTCAATAATTTAAACGTAAATTAATTTAATTTGTAGTCACATAGATGTACAAGTAAATATAAATCAAGTAAAGTAAAGGACCAAAACACACAATACAAAAAATCAAAAAACATACAAACAAAGATTTAAGATTGTATTTTTCATTAGAGAATTGTATTTATTGATAAGAACGAAAATAAGATGCATGTTTTTCAAAATATACTACACTACGAGTACTTAACTATTATACATTTAGTTCAAATAAATAATTAAGCAGAGAAAAGAAAGTTCTTTTTCGTTAAGTACCTAAGTAAGTAATGTTGCTTCATTGAAATTTGTCAAATTCCAGTGGCAAATAATTAGTCATTAGCTTGATGATAATTTGCAACTGCAGTCGTCCGTCCTTTCTTCTACGAACGGAAGTCAGCCAAGGCGTAGTTGTAAATTTAATGAGGTAATATTTCGTCCCTGAAAGACAAGAGAAAAACTTTCCACGTCCACAAAACTCGTACAAAAATAGAACACGTGCGTGCGTTTCAAAATAGGAATTGAATTTCGCACTTGCCCTGAGAATATCTGCAATTCACAGCGATGGTAATTGGTGTTTTTCTATGCAAATTTCAATGCGAAAACTTGTTGCAACTGCAACTTATTGTGATGCAAGCGGCTAAATCAATATCATTTTACGTACATACATATATGGGCACGCAAATAAACGACCAGCAACTACAACGTACAATGTTCAGGAAAAAAAGTTACTCAATTCTTGCGAGAAATTACGCGCGCCTTTTATTGTTTACATTTCGGTTGCATTCGCGAATCCAAATGGCGTTCGAAGGAACATCACAGAAAATGAAGAAATAAATGACATGAGCTGTTTAACGACGCGAAGATGACGCCCGAACAGCATTAACGACTGGCTTTATTGTTGAATTTCAGGTTTTACTTTACAGCCGTAATTGTTTATTATTCAAATTAGGCGGTGATTGCATTGGCGACAAACTTTCAGGACCGGCCAGCCAGTCGGTGCCCGCATACAATAAAAAGTAAATACTCCAGCGCTATCCGGTTAGTTAGTTAGAGTTTTTGCACTTGTCTCAAGTCTCCAGTCACTCAGCAGTCACTTCATTCATCTCATAATCAGTCATGTATTGGTATTTCGGCATCAATTTCGCTTTTGCCTCACTCTTCATTCTCAGCAGCGATATTAGAAAACAGCTTTATATACATACACATGTCTTACGGTATATTGTATTGAAGATGTAATAACTACTTAAATATTAACTTAACTTACAAACCTACATAAATAAACAATCGTTAAGAGTTCATTTCACTTTCGCATTCTGCTCGTGCTCCAGCAGCAAACTTGTACCCGGGAAGCACATAGTCATCACGCTGTTGTTGTTTACCCCGTTTTTCTGCAAAAACAGGCCGAAAATTAATTAGAATTATAATTAATGATGGCGAAAGTTTACGAAATTCAACTGCACCTTGATGAACTCAAACTGCTAATGTAAGGTGAGTGAACCAGACAACAAAAGTTTAATTATTTCGTGACGTCAATCAACAAGTTTAAAGTTTATGATAGGATAATAAAAATAATCAGAAAGTTGCCTAAATATTTTTGTAACGAGTTGGTGGTATTGAACTTACGGTTGATTTTTTCTCCTTCTTATGAACGCCGTTGCTTCTTGGCACACCATTCTTCTGCGTCAACGATGGCTTCTTTTCTGGCTTGATGTAATTGTAATTGTAGAATTTATAGAACAGGTACAAGAAGAGCAGGGCATGTGCAAAGATCATGTAGACAAATGCCTTCGGATAATCGCAGTCGATGAAGAGCAATTGCGCTGAATGAATGCCAACTGCTGTGAATTGGACCTAAACAGAAATTCCCTAAATAAGTTTTTGGTCAAAAAAATGCAATTCATTGGAGTACCATTTGTAAAACAGTCAGATATTTCTTCCACCATAAGTATTTCTTGTACTGAGGGCCAAGGGCAGCAATCATATAGTAAGAATACATAATAATATGCACAAAAGTGTTAAGAAACCCGAAGAAAGTCGAGTTTCCACCTGCACAGAACTTCAAACCCCACCAAACAGACATGGGCATCACTCCATGATGGATCACATGCAGGGTGCTTATTTGATGGTTGTTCTTCCGCAGCACAAAGAAGAACTGCAAAAGTCCAATGAAGGCAAAAGTAAGTTACAAAAGAAACTTTTTAGTTGTGAAAAATGAATTACCGTGTCGAGAAACTCGAAAAATTTGGACAGGAAGTAGATGTAACAACCTCTCAGCGTCTGAAAAACATCTCATTGTCAATTAGTGTCTATTAACAATTCATTTTTATGTTGCACCTACTCGTAAAGCGATGGGACTGTTTGAATAGTCGACTGGCTGGCACGACCAGTTGTAGAATGTGAGCCATCCATTCACCGACGCCTGAAATATTAAAAGACAATTCAAATTAGTACCAAATGAAATAACAATTATACTTATAATTACCTCGTAAAATAAGAATGTGCTAAGTAAAACTTGCATAAAGTTATAGGCAATTATTGTTTTCTTGAGCTGAAACGCTTCGCGCTTTTCCATCATCTTAGGTCCAAGTTTTGTCGAAAACCAGGCATAGAATAAACAAATACACATCGTGGGTACGGGCGACGACATGAGAAACCATCCCTTAACTCGTGGATCTACAGGTGGAAGAGAAGAACGGTTTATTCGCGCTCAAAGATTTGCTCATCTTTTAGCAAAATGTGATAGATTTCGATTTCCTTGACACACTAAACTTTCGTTTCTTTCATTATTACAAGAGTATTAGAACCCGATAATACGCGCAACTTTACTTACAACAAACTTGCAAACTAAAGTATATTGTAACTTATTGTACTTTTCACTTACCGCCATTGCGATCGAAGAAATCATGCCAAACTTCCCACAAATTCATATTTTTTTCTGTGCAAACTTTCGTTGAACT